>ML362534.1:148511-192397 GCA_005239505.1 Nicotiana paniculata
AGTAATGGGTGCATTCCTTGTTGTCCATCCTGAATTCTGTGCCATTTTATCAAGTAAGATTTGACTTTCTCTCCACGTTTTGCTCAACAATGCTCCACCAGCCGAAGCATCAACATTTTCTTTAATAGTATCAGCCAAACCCATATAAAAATGCTGCCCCAAATTTTGTTTTGGAATGCCATGATGTGGACAGATAACCAGCATCCCCTTAAATCGTTCCCATGTCTCTTGCAATGTTTCAACTGGTTTCTGTCTGAAGCTCAAGATTTCATCAATTTGTTGAGCAGTCTTGTTGAGTGGATGAAACTTGTTGACGAACTGTTTGACCAACTCCTCCCATGTGGTAATGGAATTAATGGGGAGTGAGTTTAGCCAAGTCTGGGCAGCGCCAGTCACTGAGAATGGAAACAACAACATTTTTATTGCCTCCTCAGTGACTATTGGCTGCCTATGTGTTTTGCAAATTGACAGGAAGTTTTTCAAATGTTGCTGGGGGTCTTCGATGTATGACCCTGAGAAAATCCCTTTGTTCTGCAATAAGTACAACATATTATTTTTTTTCTGGAAGGACTCGGCCTGTATCTGAGGGACCAGTATCGCAGTGGCCAAATTCTCAGCTGTGGGTTGTGCCCAGTCATATAAGGGAGCCTCTGCCCCTATTTGAGCGACTGGGTCTACCATATCATCACCATTATTGTTCCGTTTGTGTGGATCTACCGTGTCGGTTTCAATTTGTTCAATTTGTTGTTGATATTTGCTTCTCCGGTTGGTCCGGTTTAGGGCCTTGAAAACATTCTCGGGGTCTGATAAGGCTTCAACTACTTCACCAGTCCTTGATGAGTTTCTAGGCATGCACCTCCAACACGTTAGCAAACGTTAAACTTTCAATGTAAAAACGAAAATTTAAAGAAAATTGACTATATTTCAGAATTTTGTATTTCTTCCAACTCAATTGATAATACCGTTAANATCCGGGGTATTATGCCCAAAGTCGATCCCACAGGGAGTTACCGTATCAAGCAAGCTGTCAGAATACTCAACTTTCACTTGGTGTTGTTTAAACTACTACAACTGAATGAAAATATTAAAACTAAAGATTAACTACAATAAGGTGTTAACAATTGTTATAAAGGTCTATTGTTATGGTTTCCCCCGTCGGTGAACTTACTTCTTGGATACTTCATTTAGCTTGATTAGTTGTCTCTATCAATCATGAACACTCTATCTACCATAAATCTCTCTCAATTAATTATGATAATTTACTAGACGCACTCTCTCAAGTTACGCTAGCTAGATTGCATTACAGTTCACTTAGATTGCACCCGAAGTATCGTTATCTCTAATAAAACTTCTAAACCCTCGGTTATGACTTTCGTCTATACTCCTCGAGATGTTGTTCAAACAACTACCTAAATATGCACTCTCTCTCAAGTAGATACATAATAAATATGAGCACAGCTAATTGAGGGCCCTTCAATCAACTACAACAAGAACGTAGTTGAACAAATAGAGTTTAATCAACCAATCAAAGCTATATTAATANGAATAAGTTTATCCCCCAACGGGTTCCAGCAAAACCCTAGATTAAAAAAATTAGGTACTCATGCTCATAATAATCAACTCTAAAATAACTTGCAAAATTGAACTACAAAATAATAAATAAGAGCTATAAAAATCAATGTTTGCTTCACTTAGTAGTAATCCACAGGTTTTTCTTCACTTCAATGACTTCCTCCTTTCAAGTTGTGTTTTTGGGTCTATTTATATGTTTGGGATAAACCATAAACATGTAGGAGACTTCTATTCAAACCGGGAAACACTTAAAACCTTCAAAACTCAGAATTGAGCGGACCCGGGATCCAGGCGTTAAGCCCCAAATGCCCCATTATAGCCAGGCTAGGCCTAGCTTTATGGGTCTAACGCCCCACTATAGCCAGGCTAGGCCTGGCTTTATGGGTCTAACGCCCCACTATAGCCAGACTAGGCTTGGCTTTATGGGTCTAACGCCCTACTATAGCCAGGCTAGTCCTGGCTTTATGGGTCTAACACCCCACTATAGCCCGGGTTGCTCCTTTTCGACTCTTGAGCGTATTTTTGACGTATTTGCATCCATTTAGCTCGGCTTCTATCTCCAATTCACATACACATGAAATAGACTCCATTATGCACATAAAAAGTGTATTTTATCATTAACACACATAAAATGTAAGGGACATAACGTGTTAAACCATGAATTCTAGCCACGCACCACCTATGCGTTCTCAGAGTTCTACAGACCCCACCCAACGATTGTAGTCAAAGAGATGTGGTCGCACTGAGTATCTATCCAGCCTCCCCCAGCTATCTTACAGAGTGCCAGAATTCCACCTCTCACACTACACTATGCGATCACGGGAGAACCTATGTCATCGCATAGTGTTAGACACCAGACACCAGCAGAGTATTTTTACACCAGATTTTTTAAACACTTTAGCACTCCGACCCCTACCCAAAACTCACCCGATCCCTCGGGGCTCAAAACCAAATACACACACGACCTCATACACATCCTACGAACTTATTCAAGTAGTCAAAACACCAAAATAACATCATAAACATTGAATTAAGCCTCAAAATCAATGAAATTCCTTTAAACTTCAAAAACTTCTAATTTTTTCCATTTGTAGTCCGCATCACCTCAAACAGAGTGCGTTTCTTACCAAATTTCACAGGTACTAAAAAATAAAATATTGAACCTGTTCCGGGCTTCAGAACCATAATACAGGCTCAATAACACAGGTTTCACATCAATTCTCATTTTCAAAAACCTTCATATTTTCAAAAGACAATTTTCTTTACAAATTTATTTCTCAGACTTGGAATCTCGAAATTCGATTCCGGGCATACTCCCAAGTCCCATATTTTCCTAAGGACCGTCCGGGACCGTCAAGTCATGGGTACGGCTTTGTTTACCAAAAATGTTGACTAAAGTCAACCTTATTCAAATTTCAACACAAAAATATCATTTTTATCACTTTTTCATATAACGGCTTCCCGGCTACACGCCCGGGCAGCGCACGCAAATTGAGATGAGATATAAGGAGGTTTTCACGGTCTCGAAACACAGATTTAGCTAAAATTACACTGGATGACCTTTTAGGTCATCACATCATTGGCATTATTTAGTTGTTATGTATTGTCTATGAAAACAACATCTTAAGTTCCTCAATTCTTGCAGTTCGAACTTCCTGGTCCGTTAAAGCACCAGAAATCATCCATTGCTTCCTAGCTTGCACTGCCTCCATTTTTTCCTCAACTGAACCCTGCTATCAGAAAAATATGCACGCAAGGGTATAATGACTTTTTTAACATGATGTGCACTCAAGGTGCAATAAATTAAAGCAGATAGATGTTCAGGTAAGCGTCAAGGAACAAGCACCAACGCTTCCCAGATAGGGCGATATTGTTATGTCGAAACTGATTAACAAGCCTTAACAAGGAGAAACTAATTGAGCATACCTTCACCAATGAATCGTTTGATCATTACTTGCTGAGTTTGTCCAATACGATGAACACGCATGACCGCTTATTCCTCAACAGATGGATTCCACCACGGATCCTAGAGATAAGCAGGTAAAGATGAACATTATGTATATTTGACGACAATAGAGTCACAGAAAAGTATATGTCAAATCAAATAGTACATAACCTAGTGATGGGTTTAGGGTCTCTTAGTCTATGTTTTGATGATCTAACAAACTTTCTGCTTAGAACCAAATAAAGGACCTGATGCATGCTCGGTATAATCATTCAATAATAGACTCAAAGTAATCTAGGCAGTGTACTTTGTGGATTCACAAGAAACAGTTTAGGGACTTGATCCCTTGATGTTTCCCTGGCAGAAGTACATGTCAACTCTACAGATTGAAAGCAGTTGCATAAAGTGACTGCCTGCAACTGTGCACGGTACAGTGCAGAAACAGTGCAGCAGTCACTTCCCATTGGAACAAGTGTGTACCAACTATGAATGGACATCATCCTTGGGATTTCATGGATACATATATCATGGTGTAAGGAAAACAAGATATTCACTTGAGCATTTACTAATATTCTCTCAAGCATTGAAGATCTGAACGTGCATTGAAGTCTCAATGTGTCAAGAACAAGAAGACAACTACACTACGGACCAGTTCCACTAAGAGTCTATGTGTGTCCTTAGTTGAGTTGTAATATTGTATTTTGTTCCTAATCTTAACTCCTATCTTTCTTTCTTAGAATCCTTGTGTTAGGAAACCCAAATCATAACCCATCTGAGTTTTTGTTGTGACTAGAGTTAGTCATATGTTAAAGTCTTTGTAACTAGTGAGTGACAAAGTGGCTTGTGATAAGTGTACTACAAGTTAGTGTGATTGAAGTCTTTGTAATAGAGTCATTACAAAGTGGCTTGTAATAGTTGAGTTACAAGTTAGTGAAGTGGAAATCCTACCAGCATAGGTCGTGGTTTTTATCCCCTTGAGTTGGGATTTTTCCACGTAAAAATTCAAGTGTCTCATTTACATACTGTTTCTATTAGTTAACGCTAAGAGAACTAATATAAGACCAAGTCTCTATACAGTTGGTGAACTCATATAAACTATCAATTGGTATCAGAGCAGGTTCTTTCTAAAAGGTTAACACCTACAAAGGATCTCAATGGCTGCTCCACCTAACTTTGAAGAAGGATAATCAACCTACAGAACTCCTAGATTCAATGGTCAGTATTACGGATGGTGGAAGAATCGTACGCATGATTTTATAATGGCAGAAGACTCCGAGTTGTGGGGCGTCATTTGTGATGGGCCACATGTTCCTATGAATAATGTTGGAGAACCTGGTGTGATGGTGCCCAAAACTTGAAAAGAATACAACGACATTGATAGAAAAGCTGTAGAGAAGAATTTTCGTGCCAAGAAGATCTTGGTATATGTTATAGGACCCGATGAGTACAATAGAATTTCAGCTTGTCAATCTGCAAAGGAGATGCGGGAAGCATTGCAAATGGCACATGAAGGAACTACTCAGTTTAAACAGTCCAAGATTGATATGCTCACCACTGAGTATGAGCTATTTAGGATGAAGGATGATGAGTCTACACAAGACATGCACACTAGATTCACATCTATCATAAATGAGCTTCACTCACTAGGAGAAATAATATCTATAAACAAGTTGGTACGGAAGGTCCTCAGTGTTTTACCTAGATCTTGGGAGAGCAAGGTGAACTCCATCACTGAAGCCAAAGATCTACAAACTCTAACCATGGACGAGCTTATTGGAAATGTGAAGATGTATGAGATGAAGAGAAAGAAAGACAGTGAAACAAGAGAACCAAAGAAGAAGAAGAACGTGGTGCTCAAGGTTGAAGACAATGACTCAAGTGAAGAAGATAGTGACATGTTCTATCTCACTAAAAGATTGCAAAAGATTGTTCGAAGAAATTGTGGCATACTTAGGAGAAGCAGTTCAAGTAAACCAAGGAACTATGATCTATGTCACAAGTGTGGAAATCTAGGGCACTTCATCAAAGACTGTCCACTTCTGAAGCAGGAGCCCTACAAACACAACTCCAACAAAACTGCAATAAGGAACCCGGTTCCTGACAAACGATTCAGCCGAAAAAGTGCAGCTGACAATGTTGTGAAGAAAGATCTTGTTGCATGGGGAGACTCCTCTAGTTAATCAGAAGAGGAACCAGATGCAAGAAACAATTCCATAATAGCAGTGGAAAATGAAGCAAATGAATATGATTCATTGTTTGCACTAATGGCCCAGTCTGATAGTGATGAAAAGGATGACATTGATGTGGTAAATTTCAGGGATGTTCAGAGAAATTTGACGTTCTACTCTTTTAAGAAATTAATTTCATTATAAAATGTTATAATTGATGCATACTATAATTTAGTTGATAATAAGGATGTTTTGACGATACAGTTAGGAGAGGCTGACCAATCTAGAGATGATCTAATGGTCTGTGTAGTTGATTTAAAAGAGACCATAGATAATTTTGAAAAAGAAAAGGAAGTCCTAATTGGACAAATAAATAGTGTCAAAAATGAGAGAGATGACTTGATGATAGTAGTTGTTGACCTGAAGGAGAACATAGATAAATTTAGGAAAGAAAAGAACACAGCAGAGAAAATTGCAGCTACTGAGCAAGAAAGGATTGACTTTTTGGTGGTAATCACAGATCTGGAGTAAACAATTGAGGAACCCAAATCACAACATAGGCTTGTAAGTATTGAGAAAGAGAAGGAAGTAGCTAGTGAGACACGCATCAAGCTAGAGAAGAAATTGAATGATATGAAAACTAGTTTGTGTGGTGAACGAGAGAGAAATAGGCAACTTAAAGCTGAATTGGAGAAAGTAAAAAATTGATGTTGAGAAATCTCTTAAATGGACCTGGTCTTCAGATGCTGTCACTGTCATGTACTTCAACAATAGTGGAAACAGGCAGGGAATCAGGTTCCAAAAGGAAAAAATCCCTTACAACCCTCACAACAGTACATCACTATTCCTGATAACTGGCTTTGTACCCACTGTGGGAACAATGGGCACTTCAAAAAAAATTGTCAGGCCAGGTTTCAATCTGTTCAGAAAAACAAAGTGTTTGCTGAAAAAGTGACTACTAAAAGGGGACCAGGTGCCACTTGCAAAAATCGTATCTTGCCTTCATGGACTAGAAAAGCTCTTATCCATCCTTTTCCTCATTACAAGGGACCCAAACTAGTTTGGGTTGCTAAATCTAACCCATAATTTATATGCGCAGGGAACAATGAGAGGGAGCGGACTACAATGGATCATGGGCAGTGGATGCTCAAAGCACATGACTGGGAGCACCATGGATTTTCTCTCACTGAAAGCCCTGCAAGGAGGGGATGTATCCTTTGGTAATGGAAAAAAAGGATGCATCCTCGGTGTTGGAAGGGTTGGAAAGTCTCTTTTGCACTCAATTGAGAACGTGTACTATGTAGATGGGCTGAAGTACAATCTCTTGAGTGTCTCCCAAATCTGTGATAAAGGGAACACAGTAGAGTTCGTGTCTAAAGTGTGCACAGTCACTAGTTTTGTAATTGGGGAAGTGGTTTTAGTAGCCAAAAGGTACAAAAACATCTATGTTACTGACTTTGAATCTTTGGAAGCTGGTGATATGAGTTTCTTGAAGGAAGTTGATGAAGCAGAACTGTGGCATAGAATATTGTTGCATGCAAGCTTCTCACTTTTGAATAAATTGATACAGAAGGACCTGGTTTGTGATCTGCCAAATTCTAAATTCAAGGAGCACAAAGTATGTGATGCATGTGCTAGAGGAAAACATGTGAAGTCATCCTTTAATCCAAAGAAGGATGTTAGCACATCAAAACCCCTCGAACTTCTTCACATAGATCTATGCAGTCCTATGAGAATACCAACCAGAGGTGGAAAGAAGTATATTTTTGTGATTTTTGATGACTATTCAAGATTCACTTGGACTCTATTTCTCAGAAGAAAAGATGAGACCTTTGAGGTATTTGTGGCCTTTGTTAAGAAAATCCAAGTGAAAACGGAATTGAAGGTAGCTTGCATCAGATCTGACCATGGAACAGAATTCGATAATGCCAATTTTAATGAATTCTACAATGAAAATAGGATAAGTCATAACTTCTCAGCCCCAAGGACTCCCCAACAAACTAGTGTTTTTGAAAAGAAGAATATAACTCTAGAAGACATGGCACGGACAACGCTTATTGACAGTGGAATTGCCAAAAATTTCTGGGCAGAGGCAATAAACAATGCGTGCTATTTGGTGAACAGGTGCATGATCAGGTCCCTCTTGAACAAAACCCCCTATGAGCTACTCAATGGAAGAAATCCCAAGATAACTCATCTGAGAACCTTTGGATGCAAATGTTATGTTCTCAACGATGGGAAGGACCACCTTGGGATGTTTGATGCAAAAAGTGATGAAGGAATTTTTCTGGGATGTTCTTCTCAAAGCAAAGCCTAAAAAGTCTACAACAAAAGGACACAATGTGGGGAAGAAAGTGTTCATGTGATATTCTATGAGACACCTTATTCAAACAAGGAATGAGATAGTGATGATCAAGACAATAAACCACTTTAGGTTCCTGGAGAAATATCTGATGTCTCAAATGGCAAAGCTGACATGATGAGTCAGACAAAGGAAGCAAGTGAAGACAATGCAACATCCTCGTCCACTTTACCAAAGGAACCTGGTACCCTAAATACTACCACTGAAGCTGAAGAATGGGTCGGAGATGCAGTGCACGACACTCCACAGGTAGTTGAATGAGGAATGCAGGGAAACCCATCTGATTTACCCAGTTCCTCTACCAATCATATCCAAGTCCTAAACTGGAAACAAAGAAGCTCTCATCCACTTGATAACACAATCACCCCCTTGATTCTAGAATCCAATCACGATAAAAAACCGGAAATTCCCTAGCCTTTTCAGCCTTTTTATCTCAAATAGAACCCAAAAATATCAAGGAAATGCTGAAAGATGCAGACTGGATTACAACTATGCAAGAGGAGCTGCATCAGTTTGAGAGAAACAAGGTATGGCAACTGGTACCTAGACCCTCTGATAGAACCATCATCAGAACCAGGTGGGTGTTCAGGAATAAGCTGGATGAAAATGGAAATACAACAAGGAACAAAACAAGGCTTATTGTCCAAGGTTAAAAATAAGAGGAAGGGATCTACTATGACGAGACGTTTGCCCCAGTTGCTCACATGGAAGCCATCAGGATCCTTATTGCCTTTGTATCACATAGGGAATTCACCTTGTTCCAAATAGATGTGAAAAGTGCCTTTTTGAATGGTTTTCTTAAGGAAGAGGTCTATGTTAAGCAATCTCCAGGATTTGAATACCATGTGCTCCTGAACATATATTCTAATTGGACAAAGCTCTATACGGATTGAAGCAGGCTCCTAGAGCCTAGTATGAAAGGTTATCCAAGTTTCTTTTGGAGAATGGGTTCACTCGAGGAAAGATTGACAATACGTTGTTTTTGAAGAAACGGGGAAGGAACCTGCTCATTTTTTCAGGTTTATGTAGATGATATCATATTTGGGGCTACAACAGACTCACTATGCGGAGAATTTGCCAAACTCATAGGAAGTGTGTTTGAAATGAGTATGATGGGGAACTGAACTTCTTCCTAGGTCTTCAAGTGAAACAGTCCACGAAGGGGACCTGTAGCAATCAGCAGAAATACATCAAAAACTACTAAAAAGGTATGATATGGAAGCATCAAAGGTAATCGATACCCCTATTGTTGTTGCTATCAAGCTGGACATGGATGATTTTGGATCATCTGTGAATCAAACAATGTATCGAGGCATCATTAGATCTCAACTCTACCTTACTGCGAGCAGGCCAGACATTGTATTCAGTATGGGATTGTATGTAAGGTTTCAATCAAATCCCAAGGAACTCATCCAAAGGCGGCCAAGAGAATTCTGAGATATCTTAAGGCCACACAGGACCTGGTTTTATACTACCCTTCAGGTGACAATTTTAACCTTGTTGGTTATGCTGATGCTGATTATGCATGTTATCTGGTGGATAGGAAAAGCACTTCTGGAATGGTTCACTTCCTTGGATCTTGTCTAATCTCATGGTTACAAGGAAATAAACCTTCGTTGCCTTCTTAACAGCTGAAGTAGAATATGCCGCAACTGTATCTTGTTGTGCTCAGCTGCTGTGGATCAAGAAATAATTGGAAGATTTTGGAGTATACATTTATTTTGTACCACTACTATGAGATAACACCAGTGCTCTCAACATGGCAAAGAACCCGGTTCAGCATAAGAGAACAAAACACATTGATGTCAGACACCATTTTCTTAGAGATAATGTTGAAAAGGGGCTCATTTACATGAGATTTTGTTGCACTGAAGATCAAATTGCAGATATCTTCACCAAAGCTCTAAGTATGGAACACTTTGAGAGAAATAGGATGGCACTAGGAATAATGAAACCTAACTAAGAACCTGGTTCTCCTCACATGGCTATGAAAGTCATAGTTAGGTAAAAGTCAGCTAAAATGTTTTCTGACCAAGCCTAGCTCACATCTATACCGTTGCAGGCAGACAAGCATGATGATTATAGAAGTTATAGGTACAGCGTAGAACTGCAAAAGAGAGCTGCAAATGGTCTTACAAAAATAGGTCAGGATCCTGGTTCCTGTACCACAGGTTATTAGTAATGTGTTTTCCTTATGCTTTTATCAAAAGACAACAAAATTAATGCAACCATCACATCATCCGACTTTTCGGAGTCTGTGGGTCACATTTTATCTCTCAAATCCATTCACTTCCTCTGCACGTTTTGTCTTCCCAAAACCTACCGTCATTTTGAAATTAGTCAGAACACGTTCCTCTCCCCCCTCTTTATTATCCCTTCTTCCATAAAGCCCTCTCACTCCTAACTAATCTAAACCATCATCTCCCATTACAACCCTGTAAATTATCCCTCCTTCAGAACTCCATGTATCTCTTCCCACCATGGCCAACGAACAAACCCCTCCATCTTCTTCCATCAACACCACTCTCACACCGCCTCATGTCGTCGTACGGAACCCAGTTTCCTCTTCACCTCCTATCTTTGTTACTCTATCAAATCCTATTTCTCTTTCACCTTCTGATCAAACCAAAGAACCCATGCAAGGTGATACGCCTCAGGCATTAGAGGTTTCTAAGGAAGACCCCGATCAATACTTGAACTCCTCCATTCTAGACTCTGTGACTCCCATGGAGTCACCAGAAAAGGAGGCGGCAAAAAATACCATGGCTCCGGTAGCCGAGAGTCATACGACTGAAGGAGCCTCTTCCCTTCCTGAGTCTCAGGGGGAGGAAACTCTATTCTTATAGGATGAAAGGACTATGGTTTTGTTTGACTCTCCAGTTCATGAGTCAGTCAAACAAATACCTGCTGGAGAACCTAACTCTCCTTCAGCAGCAACGAACCAAGAACCCATCTCCTACACAAAACCCTTGGAGTCTATTGCTCCCATTACTATTCCTTTTGACGAAGATGACAATGATGAAATGGTCCTCAGTGCTCATTTGAAGATTCACAAACCAGCAGTTACTCCTGAGTCCTCTTTCAAGCGACCTTCTACCCGATTGCAGAAGAAAGAGGCACTCGAATCTGCCTTGCAGAAGAGCAAGGAAAGTCGTAAGAAAAAGAAGAAGAAGTTGATGAAGCAAGGGAAAATGGTGGCTGACAAGGACATTCCAGTGGTTGAGGTTGATGAACATGCTGAAGAGGAACCTAGTTACTTAGTGAAAAGATCTACAAAGGTCCAGAAGTCTATGGTTGGAGATTCCGAGGAAGCTGTGGAAAAACAAGGTGCAACATCTGTGAAGAGTGGTGGCAAATCCAAAAAGGTTGTGGTTGAGAGAGGGTTGTCTGAGAACGATACTGTGGCAGTTGAGCGTGAGAGAGGGAAGTTAGTTGAAAAGTTGAGAAAATGCAAGAGGGAAACTGTTGGGGGACTCGGTTCACTGAAGACCATACCAAGTGACAGTGGACTTGGACAAGAGATATTGAGAATTCAAAAATTATTGTGGAGTTGTATGTTTGACCCGAAAATATCTAAGATGGATGGAATGAGGCAGGTTCTTGAGATAGTGGAGTTCCAGCAATGGGACCATCTGTTTAGAGAGGCTTTGCCCAAGGTATATGAAGAGGAGGTCCAGAGTTTCTATGCAACTCTCCTCACTGTGAAAGGGGACCATATCTGCGTGCTAGTAGGTAGGGTTGATATCGTGGTTGATGCTGCTGCATTGGGAAAAACTCTTCAGGTTCCGTGTGAGGCGATGTCTTCGGTCAACAGTGCTTGTGAAACTTACTTTAGGAGAGCTATTGTGAAAGAGCAAGCTATCCAGCATGGGGAACGAGTGCATAAGAAGGCACGTCTTCCGGTGTACCAGCTTCTTTTTGAGCTGGTCAATAAGGTTCTCGTACCCCGGCAGCAATTATGATTGAACACATGCAGAAGGTAGTTGTGATGACCCAAAAGGTCATCCCCTATATCTCTAGCTAATTATGTGTCCCGAGGTCGTGAGAAACCTCCTTCTAATTCACCTTGATTTGTGTGCGTAGCTCGGGTGTGTAGCCGGGAAGCCTTTATGTGTAAAACTGATAAAACTGATAATTTTGTATTAGAAATTTGAATAAAGTTGACTTCGGTCAACGTTTTTGGTAAACAGACTTGGACCCGGACCCGTGATTTGACGGTCCTGGAGGGTCCGTAGGAAAATATGGGACTTGGGCATATGCCCGAAATTGAATTCTGAGGTCCCAAGTCCGAGAAATAATTTTTTTAAAGAAAATTATTTTTGAAAAAATATAAAGGTTTTTGAAAATGAAATGTTATGTGAAGCCTGTGGTAACGGGCCTGTACCTTTGCTCCGGAGCCTGGTACAGGTTCAATATGATTGATATGTGTTATCTATGAAGTTTGGTATGAAACGGACTTTGTTTGACGTGATTCAGACCTTAAATGCAAAATTTGACGTTTAAAGAAGTTTTGAGAAATTTCATTGATTTTGAGGTTTAATTTAATGTTTATGATGTTATTTTGGTAATTTGATTACAAGAATAAGCTTGTAGGATGTTGTATAGGTTGTGTGCATATTTGGCTTTGAGCCCCGAGGGCTCGGGCGTGTTTCGGATCGGCGTCGGGGTGTTGAAACTTAGTAAAAAATCTAGTTTTTTATTGATGTTGCTGGTATCTAGGGAATTACCCTATGCGAACGCACTCAAGGGTGTGCGAACACCAAGGGTTATAGATGTCTAGGGGGTCAGGGTGGCTTAAGCTTGTGTGAATGCACCAAATACGATGCGAACGCGGAGGGTTATTTGGTATCTACTGTGTTAACGCGTAGGTAGAGTCACGAACTCACAACATTAGCGTGGGCCTGGGGAGGGTGGGGGGGCTGGGTGTAAAATACCCTGTGAGAACGTAGCCCCACAACCGCGAACGCACAGGTCTGTGTAGTAAACCTCCGCGAACGCGACCTGGGGCCCGCGAACGTGGAGAGTAGTTTTGCCCAGCTATTTTTAAATGCCCAAAATAGAACCATTACGGGATTTTTAAAAAAATTCATAAACCCTCTTCTTCTCCAAACACCATAGGCGATTTTTTAAGAGTTCTTACACCATAGCCTCGTAGGTAAGTGATTCTAACAATGGTTTCTTCCATTTTTCATCAACATCTATTAGATTCTAGGCCTAAAAACATGAAATCGAAGGTAGAAATTGGGATTTTGGGTAGAGTTAGGGATTTTTTTGAATATTTGGGAATTTGACCTTGTTTTGGGGTCAGATTTCAAAACAAATTATATATCTGGCTCGTGGGTGAATGAGTAATCAGAAGTTTTAAAATTTGTCAGGCTCCGAGGTGCGGGCCCGGGGGTCGACTTTTGGGTCGATTTTTATAATTTTGTAAAAATTGAAGCTTTATTATTCGAAATATTTCCTTATCCGTTTTATGTGTATTTTGAAGTTGTTTTAGTTGATTGTGAGCCGTCCGGAGGTCTTTCCGCCCGAGAAGTCTATTTTTGAGTACCGGGTTATCGTCCTTGAGGTAAGTATCTTGCCTAACCTTGTGTGGGGGAACTACCCCTTAGGATTGAGTCTTCTTTGTTGATTGTAGTCCATGTATACGAGGTGACGAGTGTGTACTCGGACTTATTTGCTAATAAATTAGCCGTTTAGGATTCGTAGGTTCTTATGTTACTTGTGTATGAGTTGTAATTGTTACGTTTGAATCCTTGGTTGTTTATTTCATCATTTCATGCTTAGATTAGAATTACTTACGTTTGGATTCCTTTGTTGGATATTTGATCTTAATTGACTTAATTTAATATCTTACCGCTCTTATCTTCATGCTATACTTGCTTCCTAAAACTGCCAAATTGACCATACTAGCGTTATCTAGCTTTATAGTTGTTTAGCCATAGTTAGAATATCCGTTCGTTGGTGTCAAGCATGCCCGTGAGTCTTACATTGTTCTTTATATGATTTTCCCTTATATGTTACTTGGACCTAGTTGATAAACACCTATGTTGTTGGTGTTTTCTTGATGTTGCTTATTATTGGGCCCTTGTTTGAGCTGAGCTTTATTTCGTAAAGTTAACTATTTAGGAGAAATTGGTTATAGTTTTTTGCCTTGCCGGGATGATGTTGTTTTCATTGTTGACTCCCTTGGCGGGATGGTATGATTTCTATTGTTGTTTATACTGTTAATGATATTGTTTGATTTGTTAACTCCCTTTTCGGGATGTTGTGATTTATGGTTCTTAATGTTGATTTCCGGATGTTGTGATTTAAGTTCTTATTGCTGATTTCCCTTGTTAAATTGTTTTTTATGTTATTTTTTCACGAGGAGACATTCCGTGCCGAGTGTTTGTGAGGTTATGCACGAGGGGACATTCTGTGCCGAGTGTTTATTTATTTATTGCACGAGGGGACATTCCTTGCCGAGTATTATTTATTTATTGCACGAGGGGACATTCCGTGCCGAGTGTTTGTGAATTTATGTACGAGGGGACATTCCGTTTCGAGTGTTATTTATTTATTGCATGAGGGGACATTCCATGCCGAGTGTTTGTGAGGTTATGCAAGATGGGACATTCCGTGCCGAGTGTTTATGCATTATTATTTCCGTTGTTCCTGTTTGCTTTTTATTGCACTTGTTTTGGTGAGGATGAGAGTAAAAGCACGAAGGGTGATGCCGTGCACTTGTCTTTGTATTTTATTCCGATGTTCTAAATTTGGATATTCCTACTGATATTTTAATGCATTTATTGGCAATATTTTATATTCCTCTTGTACTTCATGGTTGTTGACCGTGTCACTGCATAATTTTGAAGATTGTCAAAAGGCTGACTAGTTGAACCAGGTCCATCAGAGCACACATCGTGAACTGACGAGATGACACATGAACCATATATGTTTAGGAGATGTTTTGAATATGAAATATCAATGTACCAAGAGATTGTTTCCTAATGCGAAAAGGTTGCAAACTGATCTGATTAATTGAAGTCGAATTCAGCAAGGAAAGTAACAAAAGAAAGAAAGTTGAGTTTTGTTCCAATTGGTTCACCCAGGTAGAGTTGAACTGGAATTGAAAGATAAGCTCAACAACTAACTCTATAAATACTTGATGTATTTCTGTTGAAATTCAAGACGCACAAAGCTGAAGTGAATCAAAGTCTGAAAGCAAATTTCCCAGAGTTATTTTTGCCAGCCGAATCATTCTGCGATGCAAAGGCTACAGTTCAACTAGAAGAACTAGTTCCATTAGATTGATTATTGAGTCTAGTTGATTGTAGTAGGAGCTTTTAATATTGTATCTTTCAGCTTTCATAGAAGCAATTGCAATATGAAGGTATTGATCAAGTTAGAGTTAACTTGAGGTGCGTAGAAATTAGCTAGAGGCTAGTTACTACAAAGGGATTAGAGTTAATCCTTAGGATTACAAAAGAGTTTATTTTGTAAGTCCGTTTGGCTTAGAGTTCTTAGTGAATAGTTGAGCAAATCCCACTGAGGAGTAGGCCGTGGTTATTTCACCTTTTGAGCCAGGTGTTTTCCACGTAAAAATCTCTGTGTTTTAACTTTACTACTTTTTATTATTCCGCAACAGTAGTAGTTGGAACACCAAGAAGAACCAGGTTCTTCTACTGAGACAACACTCGAAAATTGGGTACCACACAAAGTAACCTATCTTCTTGTGTGGTATTGAAGTCTAAAACATCAATTGGTATCAGAGCAGGTTATCCTTGAAAGGCTAACACCTTGGAGAAGATCAAGATGAGTGCACCACTTGGAAATTGGGAAGGTCAATCAACTGCAAGCCCACCACTCTTCAATGGCTAGTACTACTCATGGTGGAAAAATAGGATGAAGGATCACCTAATTGGAGAATACTATGAACTATGGGACATAGTAACTGATGGTCCTCTAGCTACCATGATGAAGACTGCTGAAGGTATAGATATACCAAAGACAAGAGCTGATTGCACTGCTGAGGATCTAAAGAAATGGGAGAAGAATGCAAAGGCCAAAAAGTGGCTAGTGTGTGGACTAGGTCCAGACGAGTACAGCAGAATCCAAAGTTGCACCACTGCCAAAGAGATCTGGGATACTTTGCAAGTAGCCCATGAAGGAACACCTCAGGTAAAAAGGTCAAGAGGTACACTACTATACTCTCGGTATGAAAACTTCACTATGCAAGAAGGAGAGACTATCCAAGAGATGTACACAAGGTTCACAACCTTGACTAATGAACCGAAGTCTCTTGGAAGAGTCATTCTTGAAGTGGACAAGGTTGAGAATATCCTAAAAAGGGTCTTGCCTATTTCCTGGGAAAGCAAAATCACTGCTATCCAGGAATCCAAAAATGCGGCAACCCTCAGATTGGATGAGCTAATTGGAAACCTCACTGCCTATGAACTGAGAAGGCAGACAATGAAGATGGATGGTCTAAAGAAGGGGAGGAGTCTAGCCCTAATAACCACTGATGGAGCAAATCTGGAAGATGATGAGATGGCCATGATCACCAAATAATTCAGAAACTTTCTCATGAGGAAGAAAGGCATCTCTAGAGGAGGAAACTATAACAAAGCAAAATCTCCAGAAAGATCAACCAACGATGGATGCTATAAATGTTGTAAGACTGACCATCTCATTAAAAATTGTCCTCAGTGGGAAGTAGAGTGGAAAAAGGAAAGATGTGAGAGAAGGAACATGAGGAAGGAACAGGCTCAACCTAAGACAACTACAAAAAAGTCTATGGTTTCTGCTTGGGGGGAAGTTCAGATGAAGAATCAGAAGATGGGGAGACTGAAGATCAGGCGCTCATGCCAATTGGAGAATCTGAGAAGGAATCACATGAAGAACCAGAGGTAAGCATCTCTCATCTTAAAAACAAAATAAACTTCCTAAGGAAAAACTCTCTGAGTTGCTACTTGATTTCATAGATGATTCTGAGGAAACAACCAAAGAGAAGGATCAAGTAAAAAGGTTGTTGATCATTCTCATATCATGTTAGAAGAAAAAATGGGAAAATTAAAAGATAAGATGTATGCCAAGGACGAAAAAATAAGAACCCTTAATGAAGAACTTGGCAAAGTCAAACATGAATTAGATCGAACCTGTAAATAGAATAAATCCTCTGACGCCCTGATATGGCTTCATGAGAGTCATAGTAGCAACAAGAGAGGGATTGGCTTTGGAAGTCAATTTCCCAAGTGGGATCCCAAAAACAAGTATCTCACTCTTCCTAAGAATAAACTCTGCATTCATTGTGGTAATACTGGGCACTACAAATATGAGTGTACTGCAAAAGAGCATGTCAGTCGAAAAAATGAGAGGTTTGTAAAAGGGAATAACTGGCTACCAAATTGGGCCAAGAAAATTTTTATTCATCCATTCTCTTATAGAAAAGGACCCAAATTAGTTTGGATTCTTAAGACTAACCTTTGATTCCTTTTGTAGGTTCAAGTGAGAGGAGGCAGCAAGATTTGGTACTTGGATAGTGGCTACTCAAAGCATATGACTGGGAACATGGAACAGTTCCTTTCCCTTGAAAGCCTCAAAGGAGGAAGTGTCTCCTTTGGAAACGGGAAAAAGGTGAAATCATTGGGGTTGGTAAGGTAGGTAAGGATGATACACGATCTATTGAACATGTGTATCTAATTGATGGCTTGAAATACAGTCTGAGCATTGTATCACAACTATGTGGCAAAGGTAACCTGTTTGCTTTTACTTCCACAAAATGTTTTGTGATTAACCTACTTACTGAAAAGATTTTTTTGCAGGGAATAAAGAATGAATAACATCTATGTCATAGATTTGTCCACATTGTCTGAAAATTAACTCACTTGTCTAAGTGTGTTAGACAGTGATCCCCTCATGTGGCACAAACGACTTGGTCATGCAAGTCTAACTCGGCTTAACAAACTAGTCTCTAAGGACTTAGTGGTAAGACTTCCTAACATTAAGTTCAAGGAAGAAAAAGTTTTTGAGGCATATGCCGGGGGGAAGCAGGTAAGGTCCTCTTTCAAAAGTAAGAAAATGGTCAGTACAACCAGGACGTTGGAACAGGTTCATATGGATCTATGCGGTCCTATGAGAACTTTAACTAGAGGTTGTAAGAGATATGTAATGGTGCTAGTTGATGATTATTCAAGGTTCACTTGGACCTTATTCCTGAAATCTAAGGATGAAGAATTTGATATGTTCACCTCATTTGTCAAGAAAACTCAAAATCAATTAGGACATCAACTGGCATCAATAAGATCTGATCATGGTACTGAATTTGAGAATGCTTAGTTTGCTGAGTTCTGTGATGAACATGGTGTCAATACTAACTTTTCTGCTCCTAAAACCCCACAAAAAAATGGGTTTGTTGAAAGGAAAAATAGAACTCTTGAAGACATGGCAAGAACCATGCTCCGATCTAGCAAACTACCTCACAGCTTCTGGGCTGAAGCAATAAATATTGCTTGCTACATAATCAATAGATGCATAACTAGACCTCTAGTAGAGAGAACTCCCTATGAATTACTTAAAGGGAAAAAGCCCAACATATCACACTTTAGGGATTTCGGATGCAAGTGTTTTGTACACAATAATGGCAAAGATTCCCTTGGAAAATTTGACCCCAGAAGTGATGAAGGAGTATTCTTGGGATATTCATCACATAGTAAAGCTTATAAAGTAAAAACTATGTGTGTAGAAGAAAGAATACATGTTGTCTTTGATGAAACTAACATTCTTGCTGAGAGACAGGAACCTGAAGATGAGGAGCTTGGACTGGTAAGAAGTAGTGATCACACTGAAGCAAGCATGAAACGTGGAATAGGTGATGGACCAGGTTCAACTACCTTAAGCATCATGACAGGGGGAACTCAACATATGCAACTTGGCCCTGATCCTGCTCTACAACAACAAGACATCATGGAATCATCTAGGAATGAACAACTAGTACTTAAGCCGCATTGATATCAGAGTTCTCACCCTCTTGAAAATATCATAACAGATTTGGTATCTGGAATCAAGACAAGATCATCCTTGAAAAATCTACGAGCATTTGATGCCTTTCTATCCATGATCGAACCAAAGAACATTGTGGAAGCCTTACAAGATGCTGATTGGGTAAATACCATGCAAGAAGAGCTAAATCAGTTTGAAAAAAGTCAAGTATGGCACTTGGTACCCATGCCATTGGATAGATCTATAATTGGCACCAAGTGGGTCTTCACGAACAAGCTCGATGATGATGGAACTGTTACAAGGAATAAGGCATGATTAATTTTTCAAGGATATAGTCAAGAAGAAGGAATTGAGTATGATGAGACATTTGCCCCTGTGGCAAGACTGGAGGCAATCAGACTTCTTATAGCATTTGCTTCACACATGGAATTCACTCTTCATCAAATGGATGTTCAGAGTGCCTTTCTAAATGGCTATCTGAAGGAAGATGTATTTGTCAAGCAACCTCCAGACTCTGAAAGAAAGGAATCACTTGACCACGTATACAAACTCGACAAGGCTCTATATGGTCTAAAACAGGCACAAGAGCATGTTACGAAAGATTATCAAAATTCCTACTAGAACATGCGTAGAAACGAGGAAAAATTGATCTGTGATGAGAACTTTGCCCCTGTGGCAAGACTGGAGGCAATCAGACTTCTTATAGCATTTGTTGAACACATGGAATTCACTCTTCATCAGATGGATGTTAAGAGTGACTTTCTAATTGGCTATCTAAAGGAAGATGTATTTGTCAAGCAGTCCAGGCTATGAAAGAAAGGAATCACCTGCCCACGTATACAAACTCGATAAGGCTCTATATGGTCTCAAACAGGCACCAAGAGCATGGTGCGAAAGATTATCAAAATTCCTGCTAGAACATGGGTACAAACGAGGCAAAATTGATCTATTATGAGACCTTTGCCCCTGTGACAAGACTGGAGGCAATCATACTTCTTATAGCATTTGCTGCACATATGGAATTCACTCTTCATCAGATGGAGGTTAAGAATGCCTTTCTAAATGGCTATTTGAAGGAAGATGTATTTCTCAAGCAGCCTCTTGGCTTTGAAAGCAAGTAATCACCTGACTTTGTATACAAACTCGAAAAGGCTCTATATGGTCTGAAACAGGCACCAAGAGCATGGTACGGAAGATTATCAAAATTCCTGCTAAAACATGGGTACAAACGAGGAAAAATTGATTGTACCTTTTTCTTAAGGGAAAATGGTAAGGATCTTCTGGTTGTGAAAATATATGTGGATGTTATCATATTTGGAGCGACTTATGAGAAATTGAGCAAGGAATTTGCTACGCTAATGGGAAGTGGGTTTGAGATGAGCATGATGGGTGAGCTAAACTTTTTCTTAGGCTTGCAAATTAAGCAAAACCCAAATGGAAAAATGATCCACCAACAAAAGTATGTGAAAGAATTTCTCAAAAAGTTTAAAAATGAAGACTCGAAAAGAAATAGACACTCCCATAGCCATAACTACAAAATTGGATATGGATGAACCTGGTTTATCTGTTGATCAGAAGCTATATAGAGGGATGATTGGGTCTCTATTGTATCTCACTGCCAGTAAACCTGATATTGTGTTCAGTGTGGGATTATGTGCTAGGTTTCAGGAAAATCTAAAGGATTCCCACCTCACTGCAGTAAAGAGAATTTTGAGATATTTGAAAGGCACCACTGATATATGCCTTTGGTATCCTAAATGTATTAATTTTGACCTTGTAGGATATGCTGATGCTGATTATGCAGGGTTGCTGGTTGATAGGAAAAGTACTTCAGCTATGGTTCACTTTTTGGGTTCATGCCTTGTGGCTTGGGCTACCAATAAACAAAATTCAGTAGCCTTGTCTACTGCTGAGGCTGAATATGTGGCTGCAGCCTCATGCTGTGTCCAGTTGTTATGGATCAAACAACAACTCAAGGAATTTGGTATTGATGTGGGATGCATTCCTATATTTTTTGGTAACACTATTGTTATTAGTATGATGAAGAACCCGGTTCATCACAAAAGGACTAAGCACATAGATGTTAGACTCCATTTCCTAACGGATAATTATGAAAAAGAAATGATCCCAATCGAATTTTGTGCTACTGATCATCAAATTGCTGATATATTCACTAAAGCACTTAGTATGGAGCATTTTGAGAGAAACAGGCTGGAATTAGGGATGATTAAGATCATTTGATTGAAGAGAAAGAAATTTTTTTGATATAAATGAATTTTTGGCTAGAAATTTTTTAGGTACTTATTCAGATTAATAATTGCTCAGCATCATGTCTTTATTGTCAAAGTCTTGTGCCATGTATTAATATGATTCCCTGGATACTAAATGTTTATCTATCTTTGTAAATTGAGGCAATCTAAAGATTTCAAACAGGATGAACCTGGTTCATCAATGATGATTCATCCTACTGATGAGGTACGTACTCTTCTCCATATAGTAATTCAATTATAGTCACACATGAGCAGGATTCTATCTATATTTGGTTCATTACTAATTCTCTATACTAATCCATAAATGAACCTGTTCCAAGGAGTAACAGCAACACTCAATTAGCCTAGAAATAGGAGACTCTAAACCGTCAAATCAATGACACTCCTACAACTATTAGACTTCCACTTGAATTAATTTTCTACCCGTTGTATAATTAATAGCCATATATTATATAAGGGTCATCATTACTCTCCTCTTCATAAAGCAACCGTCGAACCTAGATCATTAGTCTTCAAACCCAAAAACTGATCACTCTTGAAGTAGACTCTGAATTTAATTCTGCTGATAAAAGATTCGTGTTGGTAGGGTCTGTTATTGATGTCGACATCTTTGGAAGGAAGAAGGATGGGAGAAAAGAAAGAATTCTTGAGAAAGAGGGAGAAGAAGATATGAGGGGATCTAGGGAGTATGGTACCACGTTGGCTATTTATGGTCCCATTCCTGAAACTATGGGAGAAGAAGTCACCAATTTAGGGGGAAGCATATTAGAGGAAGTTGCAGCAGGTCTTGCAAGTCTGAAGAAAGCTATAAATGAACCTGGTTCATCGGGGGAAGAAACATTGGCGAAAAGGTTGAGAAAACTGGGGGAGTCTTATAACCCCAAGAGAAGAAGGAGTCAGAAACCAAAGAAGGCAACTCACCCAGTTCCTTCAAAGAGAAGGAACATTTATGAAGTTGCTGGTGTTTCTGCTCCAAAAGTTGGAGCTACTTGTAGCACTGTAAGAGAAGAAGAAGAAAAATTAGAAAAGGCTCTGAAGCAGAGCAAGAAGAAGAGAGCAGAAAAAGGAAAAGCAAAAGTTGAACATCCTGTTGAGGCTATTGAAAATGAAGAAACTGAGTTGGAATTGGTCCAACAGGAGGAGCAACTTGCTCCAGGTGTGGCTGAGACACAAAAACCACAAAGGCTAAGGATTCTTCAAAGAAGTCAGCTAGGATGTCTGTCGCACCAACAAAATCTATTAAGAAGACCAGGGCCAAGCCAAAGAAAGTGAAAGTTGTTTATGATGATGATGCAGATTGGAGTGGAGAAGAGGAGAAGGAAATTGGAGTGGTGACTGATAGGGTTACCATGTTTGGAAAAATAACAATGCCAAAGGGCAAGCTGGTGAAGGATTTAGAGGATCCTGGTATGCAGTATCTTATGGAAACTCTGGAGGTACAAGGATGGAAGGACCTGGTCCTTCGCATGGAAGGCATAATGGCAAGAGCTGAGTTGGTAGAGTTTATGGGAAATGCAAGTGTCAAGGAAGGCAGGGTCACGTCTATGGTCAAAGGAATTGAGGTTTCTTAACATACCAGTTGAGGGCTATGAGGACTATACAAGGCATAGATGGCCTTGTCTAGATGCGATGGCCTCAACAATCGACATCACCAGGTTCTTTAGTGATAGTGAGAAGGAGATTGAACCCAGGCCAGTTTACAAGAGTTAGATGAAGCCTTAGCACAAGCTACTCTTTGAGTTCGTCATTAAGTTCCTACTGCCTAGACAAGAAAGAAGGCATATGGAAAATTATATGGATCTTACATTGATGGAATACTTGTACAGGGGAAAGCAAATTAATTGGCCAGCTTTTATCATCCAACTCCTTGACAAAGTGGTGAACGGAACCAAGGCACACGCAATTCCTTATGGCTTCATGATGACATCAGTGCTTGCACATTTTGGGGTTCTAGTAAAGAAGGCTGAGATGGCTACGGCCAAGATTTTAGGAAGGAAACTTTGCTTACATGTGACTACAATGTCAATGTTCCTGTTGATGAACCTGGTTCATCTAGGGAGCAACCAGTCAGCAGCAAAGTTAGAACTTTGGTGCAAGAAAACGAGATTACGGATATGGAGATCCTTCTCTTAAAGTCTCGTGTGATTGAGGCTGAAGAAGAGCGGGATGCTCTTATAGCTGAATTAGCAAAGGAGAAAGAAAAGAATGAAAGTGTTCTTCAGCAGATGTTGTCTCTCCTACAATCCAAGTTCACAACCTTCACTGCAATTTCTCATCTTTAGGCTTCTTAGAGCTTCCTTAAACCATCTTAAGACCAGTTATCAGTTCCAGTTATTTTTATTCTTTTTTGCTCATGGTTGGTTGTTTTTTTCTTTCTGTGTGTGGTTGATTATCGTTCCTTATCAATGAAGTTTGATTTAGTTATTGACTTGTCTTAATTTCTTAGTTAGCTTACAGTTATTGGTTTCTTATGATTATTAATCATGTTTTCACCTGCAGCAGCCTCAATGGCCATGAGTAATTGTTAACAACACTGGTGAGTTTATCATTTTGCAAACTTTTCGATGATGCCAAAAGGGGGAAAGAAAAAGTGCTTTTATATTTCAAGTGATATTTATAACCTAATGAACTTGGTTTCTCTATGATAAATGCTTAAAAACATACAAAGTGTTTGAGTTGTATAGAGGGAGAAGCATATAGTTTGTCATCATCAAAAAGGGAGAATTTGTTGACCCATGTCACTGCATAGTTTTGAAGATTGACAAAAGGCTGACCAGTTGAACTAGGTCCATCAGAGCACACATCGTGAACTGACGAGCTGGCACAAGAACCGTATATGTCACGACCCAATTTACCCTCTGAAAGGTATCATGACGGCACCTAGTCTCTATGACTAGGTAAGCCTAGAAAGATGCTGAAAACAACAGAATCAATAAAATAAAGACAAAAAGGATATCAACGAGATATAAGGTAGCTATTCAGCATGTACAATTTGTACTTCCCAAGACCCGGAATGTCACCAACATCACAAGCTAAACTCTATGGTTCGATATACAAACTGGAAATGAAAGTGTAGTCTCATACACGAACTATAACTATGCTAAGATAGGAGGGGGGACTCAGAAGCTTTGCGGACGCTGCAGAAATACCTCAAAGTCTCTCGAAGATCTGCTACTCTACGGACTCGAAACGGTGCGCTGGAACGTGGGTCTGCACATGAGAAAATAGGCGCAGAAGAGCGTGAGTACTCCACATTCGGTACCCAGTAAGTGCCAAGCCTAACCCAGTCAAGTAGTGACGAGGTCAGGTTACGACTCTACTGAGTTTGCAAAAATAAACAGATATAATTAACAAATAAGTAAAAATAGTAATAATTAACAGGAAATAAAGTGAACCGGAAAGAACGAAGTAGTAAATCTCAGCTCTGCACAGCATATAAATCAGTAGATAGTCGTACAATGCAATATAAGGGAAAGTCTCAGGTCTCGGCCCGCAACCCCAATGTAAATATGTAATGCAATGCTAGGGAAAGTCTCAGGTCATAGCCCGTAGTCCCAATGTAAATATGCAATACAATGCAAAGGAAAGTCTTAGGTCATAGCCCGCAGTCCCAATGTAACTATGCAATGCAATACAAGGGAAAGTCTCAAGTCATAGCCCGTAGTCCCAATATAAATATGCAATGAAATGCAAGGGAAAGTCTCTGGTCGTAGCCCGCTGTCCCTATGTTAATATGCAATACAATGCACGGGAAAGTCTCAGGTCATAGCCCGTAGTCCTAATGTAAATATATAATGCGAGGTATATATCAGATATAGCGTAATTCAAAAGTTTGGGGAAAAAGTTGGCAATTATAGAGGAAGGTACTTAACCCGGTTTCAAATAATAGTAACGAGTTGAAAATCAGGTAAAATCATTGGACTTGTTAAAATCTTAAGTCGCTACTCAGTTAACCAATAACAAAAATAATAGGAATTGAAACTGAAGTATATCATAAAAGGAAACAATGGATTTAGTGAGAATATCCCGTGCACGTATTCGTCACCTAACGTACACAGGGTTTTTATGTCCAAAATCAGTTATAAATGCCTAAGGGAATTTTCCCAACATAGAGTTAGGCAGCCACTTACCTCGACTGTGCTAATCAACCAATAATCACGCTCTTGCCACGAGTATCCAAATCCGGTTGGCTCAAATCTATTCAATTCGATTTCATAATGTAAATATCATTTCAAGAAATCAAAAAATCTAATAAATTCGAAGCTAACACGCGAAACTAGGAATTTTGACCAAAATGCCCCTCGGGCCCACATCTCGGAATCGGGTACAAGTTATATTTTCCGGACACCCATTCACTCACGAACTCACTTGGCAAGAAACATCGAATCCGATGCCAAAAATCCCTTAAATTCTCAGATTTCGGTTTGGGGAAGTTTCATCAAGTTCCCATGGTTTTACCCCATTTTTGATAATTAAACTAAAGAAAACAATGAGGATTAATGGTCTAACAATGATTTAGGATTAGAAAACGTTACCTATGATCCTTCTCTTCAAAACCCACTGAAAATCGCCAATTCCCGAGCTCTCAAATGATTTTAGACTTATAAAATTCAACCCTAGGATTTTTGGAATAAAGACACAGGGATCTCGCACCTGCGGTCCTGATAACCGCGCCTGTGGTACCGCTCCTGCGGAAAAAGCATCGCAGGTGCGAAATTCACTTAAGTCCACTGGGGCCGCACATGTGGTCGTTTGGTCGCACCTGCGGTTCCACACCTGCGGAACCCAGGTCGCACCTGCGACCACTGGTCAATTCCCTCACCATCGCACCTGCGATCAGCCCTATCGGGCCTGCATGTCCGCACCTACGGGAAAACCTTCGCAGGTGCGAAAACACCAAAAGAAGGTCTGGTTCAGCAAGTTCATAAGTTCCAAATTCTCCCGTTAAGCATCCGAAACAACACCGAGGACCCCCGCGACCTCAATCAAAACCACCAACCGACCCTAATACCTTATTCGAACTAGATCGAGCCTTAAGAATATGTCTCATAAAATCAAAATCATTGATTATGCATAGATTCAAGCCTAGGAACTTAGGAAAATTCTAGAACTCACATCCGACGCTGAAACATGTCTAAACTCATCCGAATGACCTCAAATTTTGCACACAGGTCATAAATAACATTGCAAACCTGTTGTCACTCCCATAAATCCATTTCGAGTCCGATATGCCTAAATCCACAACCGACCTCGAAAACACATTCTGAGTATGTTCCTAACCCCGAAATCACCCAACGGAGCTAACGGAGTCGACGAAATCCCATTCCAGATCCCTCTTCAAACAGCTCTAGCTACGGCAAGATTTCTAAAGCTAAGATCCACATTTATGGACTATGTGTCAAAAATCACCTCGGATTTCATCGCTCAACGCACTGAAAGGTTCCAATAACATAATTAGACATAGGAGAAACGTTAACTAGGGGATCGGGGCATAAATTCTTATAACAACCGGCCGGGTCGTTACATTATATGCTAAGAAGATATTTTGAATATGAAATATTAATGTACCAAGAGATTGTCTCCTAATGCGAAAAGGTTGCAAACTGATCTGATTAATTGAAGTTGAATTCAGCAAGGAAAGTAACAAAAGAAAGGAAGTTGAGTTTGGTTCGAATTGGTTCACCCAGGTAGGGTTGAACTGGAGTTGTAATAGGTACGTATTGATCAAGTTAGAGTTAACCTTAGGCGTGTAGAAATTATCTAGGGGCTAGTTACTACAAAGGGATTAGAGTTAATCCTTAGGATTACAAAAAAGTTTATTTTGTAAGTCCGTTTTGCTAAGAGTTTTTAGTGAAGAGTTGAGAAAATCCTACTGAGGAGTAGGTCGTGGTTTTTTCACCTTTTGAGCCACGTGTTTTCCACGTAAATATCTCTGTGTTTTTACTTTACTGCTTTTTATTATTCTGCAACAATAGTAGGTGGAACACCAAGAAAATCCAGGTTCTTCTACTAAGACAGCACTCGAAAATTGGGTACCATACAAAAACCAGGTTCTTCTTGTGTGGTATTGAAGTCTAAAACATCAACGGCAAATTTCTGAGTTACGGATTGAGTTCCGGTAGATTAAACTCGAGGGGCTTTTGATCAAGAGATTTTATTGAAAATTATTATTGAAAAAGCAATGGTTTTGAAATGATTATATTTGAATGACTTTTACATCGAAGGTACAGTTGAAAAGCACTAATCTTGCCTAAAATTACATTTGGAAGTCTTTTATTGGGAAATCATCCTTGGGATGTTTCGTATTTTGAAAGAAACTATGTTTTACGTATTTCTCTCTACTAAATATACTTATATCTATTTTTGGAGAAAGTATGTTTTCAAAGGAAACTCTTCCATACTAAAACGATTTTATTTGCAAAAGTTTTTCATACGAACTACTTTTTAAAGATTTCTACTAGTTATGGGTTTTAATGGCTAAGGCCCGATGTGAACAAACCGACGTGGAGTTGAGTTATTGGTGTTGTCTATTGTATTGTGTTTCCTTTCGACTCTGCTTGTTTTGCTGTCCATCTTTCTGCGTATTTCTGTGTTGTTTCGCTATTGATTTCTGTAATTTCCTTCTGCTTGATATTGTCATTATCGTAAATTATTCCGTGAAGTCTTAGATAGATGTAACGTTCGGTCATTTCTATATTCATGTTATTTATTTTGTAGACCAGTGGTGTCTTGACTATTCCTCATCACTACTTCATCGGGGTTAGTCTTGATACTTACTGGGCACCGCTGTGGTGTGCTCACATTTTTGTGTGCAGATCCAAGTATATATTGTAGTAGTTGTGTGGATGATTGCCGAGGAGACTCAAAGTAACCTGCTGCTACGTTCGCTCGGAGTCACCTTCTTTGTAATTATTATTCATTCACCATTGTATTTATTTCCAAATAGTTGTACTTAGAAATTGTAGAACATTCGTAGAGCTTATGACTTGTACTACTAGTTTTGCGAAAGTTTGTACATTCTGTTGAGATTCTATATCAAGACTGTTAGTTCTCCTTATTTAATGTTGTTCAGTAACTGCTAGGCTTACATAGTCCCTAAGACTAGGTGCCATCACGATACCCAACGGAGGAAAATTGGGTCGTGACAAGTGGTGAACTTTCGAGAAGGCAATCATGGGCTCCCATACGTATTTCTCTTTACTCTCATGTTTCAATTCTATAATGTTCCTAGGAATCCGCAAGAAGACCTTCTCCAAAACAACTCTAGAAGAGTGTGGGTGTATAGAAAAGGCTGGGGGGAGCACTTCAACCATTTCTCAGCTGATTAATGCTAAAAATGCATCATCTAATGTGATCAGAAAGCTGAAGGCTCAAAATGCCATACTAGAAACTCAACTAAGTCAAGTTGTTCGGGAACCTGGTTCTGCTAGTTCTTCTCATGTAGAGGTTGCCCGTTTCACTAATGAAAACGATGAGCTTAGGCAGCAGGTGCAGACCCTGCGGGAGAAACTGCTCGAGGAACAAATGTCTGCAAATGCCCGCATGGACCTTGTTCTCAAAACCATTGTTTCCGCCTCCTCCCAGACTTCCTCTTCTAGTTCCCCCTAGGATCCTCTCAGTGTCTAGTTGTCTTATGTTGTGATGTTTTGTGGTTGTTTATTTTTTATTTTATTTTTTTGTTTTGTTTTTTTATGTGATGGCATGTTAGATTCCACAGTTACTGCTCCTGATGAAACAATCCAATTCAGTGTTTGCTTTCATAGCAAAGACTTCTATGTTTTTATAACTATTATTATTAATGAATAAGCTTCTCTTTTGCTCAGTACAGTGGTTGTTTTCCTTTTACTTCTCTTTTCTATCATGTTGTGTACACACATGGGGCATGAGTTAGTTGTGTTGGACTTCTTTATGCTTTCCGCTTGTTTATGATTTTTAATGATGCCAAAATGGGGAAGAGTTGAGTTAAAAAGTTAAAGCATGGATTAAGGGGGAAGCACAGAGTCAAGGGGAACATATGGGGTCCCTGGTACTTTATCTAGTCAAGTTAGGCTCTATAACTTGTCATCAATTTTAAAATTTTTCCATCATCAAAAAGGAAAAATTGATGGGTTTAGGGTCTCTTAGTCTTATGTTCTGATGATCTAACAAATTTTCTGCTTAGAACCAGATAAAGGACCTGCTGCATGCTTGGTACAACCATTCATCAATAGACTCAAAGTAACCTGGGCAATGTACTTTGTGGATTCACAAGAAACAGTTTAGGGACCTGATCCCTTGATGTTTCCCTGGAAGAAGTACAAGTCAACACTACAGCTGGAAAGCAGTTGCAGAAAGTAACTGCCAGCAACTGTGCATGTTACAGTGCAGAAACAGTGCATCAGTCACTTCCCACTGGAACAAGTGTGTACCAACTTTGAATAGATATTATCCTTGGGATGTCTTGGAGATATAATATCATGGTGTAAGGAAAACAAGCTATTCACTTGAGAATTTATTAATATTCTCTCAAGAATTCAAGATTTGAACGTGCATTGAAGTCTCAAGTGTGTCAAGAACAGGAAGACAACTCCACTACGAACCAGTTCCATTACGAGTCTATGTGTGTCCTTAGTTGAGTTGTAATATTGTATTTTGTTCCTAATCATAACTCATATCTCTATATTTCTTCCATGTCTCTTATGTACATTATGTGCCTTACATACTCGGTACATTATTCGTATTGACGTCCCTTTTTCCTGGGGGCACTGCGTTTCATGCCCGCAGGTCCCGATAGACAGGTTGAGAGCTTTCCAAGTAGGCTATCAGCTCAACGGAATATGTTGGTGCGCTCCATTTGCTTCGTACTCACTTGTTTGGTATGGCGGGACTCTATCCCGACCTTTATGACATTTATGTACTCTTAGAGGCTTGTAGACATATGTCGTGTACGTGAAAGATTGTACGGCCTTTTTGGCCTATGCTTTGAGTTTATAAAAGATCATGTTGGCCTATTAGGCCCGTATGTCATGTGTGTATGATGACGTAATAAGAAAGATACATTACATTGGTACTCGGTTAAGTAAGATACCGGGTGCCCGTCGCGGTCCATCGGTTTGGGTTGTGATAAAAGTGGTATCAGAGCAGTTCTATCCTATGGAATCTACAAGACGTGTCTAGTAGAGTCTTGTTTATGGGTGTGTCGTGCACCACTCTTATAAGCAGGAGGCTATAGAGCATTTAGGACTGTCGCTCTTTCTTCTTACTCTAGATCGTGTGGTAGAGCTCACTTTTAAGAATTCAAATCCTGAACTTCTATTCGTAATAAGATTATGCCTACATTCAGAAAAAAGATCGATAAGAGATATAACTGTGAAAGTGTTGAGTTAGAGGAACTCGATTTTTTCATCTTGCTTATGATGAGTAAATGAGAGGTCTTTAGCAGATCATGCGTGTACTAAAAGGTGTACGTTTCTTGATAAGGGGCTTTTAGGAAAGAATACTTATCCAGTCTTATGGTAAAAAGGAATAGCAGAATCAAAAGTTAGACACGAGTTGCACCAAGTAAATAAAGACAGGTGAAGAAGGGTACGAGGTACCCAGTTAATAAAATTATCCTTATTTACCATTTAGGAAGAGAGATATAAGTATTTTGACTTACCTTCAACAGTAATAGAGCTATGTATAATTGGCCACCCCGATTTGGGTTATGCTCTGCGGGAGCTAACAAATATGGTTTAAGAAAAGGACATAATATCATGATCAGTTGGAGTTAGAGTGAGCCAAAATGGTGGATGAATTATTTGTGTTAGTTTATATTTCCGAAGGATATTGCAAATGTACTAATAGATCTCCTTACGAGACACCCAGATGGTGTACACTAAAATAGTACAGCTAGATATAAGTACTACAAAGATTGAAACTTGAAACCTTGAAGGGGTAAATATTACCTTAGTATGGCTCCCATCCCTAGTAAAGGGAGAATGTTAGGCAGTTCGAAGAGCCAGTAGATGGAGCAAGGGAAGGTAAAAAGCAAAATAATATCTTGTTGAAGTTTTCAAAAGAAAAGGATAGGCAGAAATATTAGCAGGAAAATAAGAATAGAGAGATAAGGAAGCATTATGAGTAAGATGTGATACATTGGTGACAAACGGTAGGTCAAAAGATGATAGTATTATAGAATCTATAGTCAAGTGAAGAAAGAAACGAGAGGTGACAGGCCTTGAGATAATAAAAGAATATAGGCTATAAAGTCATATCCTAATTTCGAGAAATAAGTTCGCAACTCTGATGTGATTACCAAAAGGAAGAGTTAGACCCCATAGTAATAGAAACCTGTATGGATTGATGAACAAAATAAACTAAGCATGAATTAGGGATCAAGTGATTGGATAATAGTCGGCATCATGAGAATTTTAGATTTCGTTCTGGAAATAGTAGAATGGACAACAAGAGAAGATTCATGAGAAATCCAGACGATGGTCATTCAGGAATACGCTTCCCTAAAACAAGCAATTTGGGTCAAGTTAAATTTAAGGGATTGTATGTACCAGTTACATTAAGTGTCACCCTCGCGAGTAAGGAATTTTGTTATCCTTAGTACAAAAGAAATACCACAAGGCGAGTAAGGGTCATCGATGATGAAAAAAGACGCCAAATATGAAGAGAAAAAACACTTATACATAAATCATCGTAGTACTAAATCTGAGTACCACCCAAAAGGATGGAATATAAAGTGTGTGGTCTTAATTCAGAATTAGGCGGTTCTAGTAATTATGGAATGGTAAAGGAAGAATGCGATAAAAAAATGAGTAAGGAATGAGATTGCACTTATCTAAATCCTATATATATGCTACAATTCCAGAACATTATTCAAGCATGACATAAAGGAAAGGAAGTCAAGGTTTATGCCCGGGATGTAATTTAAAGTAAGGAGCCAGTGCAAGATGTATGTTAAGACAAAGAAAATAACCCAGGAAATATTACGCAGAGTAATGATATGAGAATGAGCCAACGAGTAGTTAAAAGTTTATTCAGGAGGAGCCTAGTTATAGCCAGACAAGAGGTTGCAGACAAATCAACAGATCGTGCAAGATAAACATGGGGAAACCCAACCTTGGGAATTATTCCTTGCAGTTATGACATCGTGACCATTGAGAAATATTCAGATAGGAGTTGGGATAGTTAAAGGTACCGTATAAGTATTACGAAAGTAAAAGAGAGTGTCACTTGGAAGACAACAAAAAAAATATCAGTTCAAAAGCAGTCCTACAAGCATAAGGGCATGGAGGTAAGTAACTACCAATAATTATAGGTAAGGAAGGACATCGAAAGAGTCCGTAATAAGCTCACAACTTTATAAAAGTTAAGGGTTCTCCCTAAGTACTACAACGAAAGACTAGCTGAGGAAATAAGGAAGAAGGCTTCAACCTAAGCACAACGACCTAAAGAGGAAATGCTCGTGTAACAACAGTCTCACAACAACATTGTAAGCACCCTAAAGGAAGTGGCACTTACCGTGGCTAATGAACGGGAAGTAAAATTAAAACTAACACTCGAGGTCATATGAGTTGCATGAAAACTCTAGTATGCGTAGGAACCAAGGTAAGCTAAGTATGCACGCGACAAGGGGGAAGAAAGACCAGGAAAAATAGTAAAGCTTCAAGTGATGGATGTAAATCATACCTATGTGGAAGGAAGGTCATAAAAGATATACAAGATGTGGTACAAGATTGTAAGATAAATAAGGTAAAAGTGAACAACGTACGAGATATTCAAATGCAGAAGGTTGTGAATTGTCCCTACTTCGAATAGAAGGATAGAAGCACAGGGATTCAATATCCAGGAATGGTAGCGGCATCGTCGGTGGCATATCTTCCAACCTATAGTTTCTAAGTATTGAGAGTTCTAGCTAGGACAATAAAGAAGAGTTAGAGACGATGTAATGTCTCGCTTGACGTTCCAGAATAACAAAAGGACATCTATGGTGCAAGCAAGTTGAAAGGAAATTACAAGTAGTATAAAAAGATATATGTAGGTGGAGAAGCTAAAGTGTGGTAGAGAGACAAGGTTTTTGCAAGACATGAGTAAGGATTACGAAGAAAAAAAAAGGCAAGAGAGAAGGTGACGAAAATTGATAAGCCGTTGGGATTAAGCCCGTGAAAACAGGAGAGTTGATGGGTTCTATAAGTTATACAAAGCTCAGTATAGCCTAAATGAACTCAAATGAGTCTAACACTAAATGCATTTAGAAGAGATGGAATGCTACTCTAATAATAGAATGAAGGCATAATTATGATAGATAAAGGATAACGTATGGGCCTTCGATTGAGGAATGACTTGAAGAGGATTTCATGAATTCTAAATAGAATGAAGGCATAATTAAATACTCATGTATGTTAAATCACACTGGTATGCTATGAAATATAATTATGGAAGTATAGTATCATATCACCCACAGGTGGGTCAAGACAATCACTTCAAATGTTCCACGATGAGACGTGAGCCCTAACGGCAATATTACATAAGAGATTAAGTTATCAGTGGTAGATTGTAGATCAATATTGAGGTGAATCAACAGTGGGTGGAGGAAAATCACAAAGTATGAGATGAGATTAAGCCATCATTTTTAAGATGAACAATGATGAAGAAGCATTAAAGGACTTAGATTTATACATGCAGGATAAGCAACGAGGGTAACCTGGAGTTTGGTAGCAAACCCCAGTAACGATAAATCGGAATAAGAGTTATGGTATAGCATGACCTACGTAGGTACAGTTAAAGTCATACGAATGGACAACCAAGTCTGTAAAATAAGATATAGCAATATTCTCAAAGTGAGGCCTAAGATTAACTAAAAGCTGGAGGAAAAAAAAAAAGAGTCGCACATGCGTAGCTACAACGTCAGAGTCATACAGGCTGTGTGATAGAAGGTAGCAACAGTTACGAGATTAGAATGATTCCGACTACAAGTCGTGGTGTGAGAAAGATACCTAAAGGGGGGAATGCCCTGGCCTTTGGATTTTTTAAAAGAACAGTTGCCTAAATGGCAAGAAGAATATTAAAGTATTCGCAAGAGCTATGGATTATGAGAATGAAAAGTGCATCAGTCAACATTCTAGGATGAATGTTCCAAAGGGGAGAATTATGTTACATCCCATATTTCCATACATGGAAGTACGCCATAAGTAAATGGAGATAAGCTCGGAAATGAGATGTTACATCCGTATTTTCGTATGTTAATGTTTCGTCATACGGTAATCGATGTAAGTTTGGGAAAGAGATTATTTGGAGATTATAAGGATTATGCTATTTTAAACAAATGATGAGTAAATTCGTGAAGGTGAGAGGGGAAACAAGTCAAAGAAAATAATTTTTCGTCAATTTGGCATATTGGGATAAAATATGGCCCGAGTTAAAATACCCGATAATTATGGACTAATACCATGAAAGATACCATATCACCACGATAGTATAATGTATAAAGTATATTAAATAAATAAAGTAATTTGAAATAATTTTTAATTATGCGGATAATTGATTAAGTATCAGATAACGAAATATTACCTAATTACCTAATAAGTAGATAAAGATTAATAATTTTCACCCCACCCCCTCCAAAACCGTGGCAGAAAGCCACAAAACTAAGGGAATGACTCCTTAGTCTTCATGATTAGGTGTAAAACAAGTGAATAAACAAAAGACACTTCATTTTTATCCCATCCCTACGATCAAATAACACCAAAATTAGAATTTTACTCTATCTCCTACAATTAGAACTTAGGACTGTGCCTAAAGCTTTTTCCTTTTTCCACTTTCCAATGGCAAAAGAGTTTTTCATAAATCACTTCCTTAGCTTGTTCTAACAGGGAAGGCAAATAACCATACTAAATCAGATGTAATGCCAAAGTGAGTTTTCAAGTCAGCAACTAAATCCAACTATTTACTAACCTAAATATATACAATCTCAACTCATTTTCTACTCGAACTTTGATAATCAATAATTGACGGTCAAAAATATCTCGAGGAAAAGATATTTGTGTGCAACTCACTAAAGTTCCCGATATGCATGTGACTGTTACATATTTGTGCAATCTTTAAACACAGGACATGTGCATCCTTCACTTTAATTTGTCTTTCTTCAGAAAAAGAAATCATATCTTTATTCGGTCACACAATATTCAAATATGTTAAGGTTATCCCTTCTTTCTTTTGGTATGGTCTAAATTATACTGAAGAAACAAGCAAATACACAGTTTCTATAAATTACTCTATTAATAGAAATAGTAGGGGTGTCTATATTCTTGGTTCCCCATGAGAATTATTATTATTTTCTGTTCATGGGTCTCAGAATAATACGCAGTTGGAAAAGTTTATCCGGAAGGAATATTGAGATTATTACATACTTTTCATGCATTTCATACATGTGCATTGACCCATGACCAGATGGCGTTATATACGCGTATATATGTAAATATATGTATATGGAATATAGGAAAAGGGTTACGGCGTTATATATGCACCACCACCTGATCATTTGGTATATGATGATGATGTTGCCCACAGTGGCTGAAATATGATTCAAACGGCGTTATATACACGTATATATATGTATGTATATATATATATATATATATATATATATATATATATATGATTCAAAAGGCGTCATTTCAGAGTTGACTTATTGGTAAACGACCTCGGAATGCAGATTTTATGGCTTGAATTGCTTCGTTAGGTGATTTGGGACTTAGGAGTGTGTTCGAAATATTTTTGTGATGTCCGGTGTAGAATTAGACTTGAATTGGCGAAAGTTAGTTTTTGGGGATTTCCGGTCGGCAGTGGAAATTAGGCTATCGAGGTCGGAATGGAACTCCGGAAGTTGGAACAGGTTCGTAATGTCATTTTGGATATGTCTGGAAAATTTCAGATTAATCGGAGGTGTTTTGGTTGGTTTCGGCGTAGTTGGCGGTATTTAGAAGTTTCGGAGTTCTTAGGCTTGAATTTGATGTAAATTTGATGTTTTCGTGTTGTTTTTGGTGTTCCGGAAGCTCGACTAAGTTTGAATGATGTTATGGGATATGATGGTATGTTTTGTTGGGCCCCAAGGGGATCGAGATTGATTCGGATGGTTGACAGAAGTTGGAGTGGATTTTGGAAAATCTGTTGTGCTGTTTGCTGGTGTTTTCACACCTGTGAAAAGGGAGTCGCATGTGCGATCACGCAGGTGCGGAAAGGGGGATCGCAGGTGCAAGTTTTTCCTGTATAGGAGAAGTCCGCAGGTGCGAGGATTTTTGTCGTTGCAGGTGCGGAAGTATGGTCGCACGCGCGTGATTTTGGCCGTTAAGTTGGTTATCGCAGGTGCGCACCCGGGGCCCGCAGGTGCGACCAATATTCCGCAGGTGCGGAAATGACTGGGCGGAACAGTATAAAAGGACCTCCCTCCACGAAATTTATGAGTTTTTCATCAAATTGTATACGGGAGGAGTCCATTGAAGGGGGTTTTGAAAGGGGATTTCCAGGTTCTTCAGCAAATGTGAGTTCTTTGATTTGTTAATCTCGTTCCTATGCTATTTTATTGACCTTAGGCTTGAAAATTTTAGAATTTGGGTAGGAAAAGTTGGAAAAATGGGATGAAGGAATTGGGATTTCTTTTTGATGTTTTGGAATGGAATTGGTCCGAATAGAGTGTTCTTGGTATGTATAGAATCATGGAAGGACGAGGGTTCTAATGATGTAAAAAATTTTGGATTTCGAAACAAGGGCCCGGGGCTCGGGTTTGGCCAAATTTCGAGATTTTTATTTAATTTGATGATTTTAGATGGGTTGTGTTCCATGAGTATATATGGATGATGTTAACTGGTTTTTGGCCAGATTCGGAGCAATTGGGAGCCAATTTGAGGGGCAAAGGCATAGCGGACTAGTGTCGCAGCCCGGTAGAGGTAAGTAATGGTCTTAAATTTTGTCCTGAGGGTATGGAACTCTGAACTGCATTATTTTCTCATTGAATTTTGAATGGCGCACATGTCGGGTGAAGAACATGTGGCGCGTACTGATTTTTCGGATTTGACTAGGTCCTCTCCGCGGCAACTAATGAGTTGCTTATTTACTCAAAATCTTATGTTAAATTATGTTCTAAAGAATTGTGAAATATTTGGGTTGTAAGACGTGTTTGGGGCCTCGTGACGATCTGTTTAGACATTTTGAGGGTGTTTTACTGTTCTTTTCCTCACTATAAGTCCGCAGTTGCGAGGATTTTTGTCGCACCTGCGATGTCGCAGGTGCGGAAGTATGGTCGCAGGCGCATGATTTTGGCCGTTAAGTTGGTTATCGCAGGTGCGCACCCTGGGACCGTGGGTGCGGGTCCGCAGGTGCGGCCAATATTCCGCATGTGCGGAAATGACTGTGCGGAGTAGTATAAAAGTACCCCCTCCGCAAAATTTATTAGTTTTTCATCAAATTGCATGCGGGAGGAGTCCATTGAAAAGGGTTTTGAGAAGGGATTTCCAGGTTCTTCAGCAAAGGTGAGTTCTTTGATTTGTTAATCTCGTTCCTATGCTATTTTATTGAGATTAGGCTTGAAAATTTAAGAATTTGGGTAGGAAAAGTTGGAAAAATGGTAGGAAGGAATTGAGATTTCTTTTTGAGGTTTTGGAATGGCAATTGTGGTCTGAATAAAGTGTTCTTGGTATGTATAGAATTGTGGGAGGACGAGGGTTCTAATGATGTAAATATTTTGGGATTATGAGACGAGGGCCCGGGGCTCGGGTTTAGCCGAATTTCTAGATTTTTGTTTAGTTTGATGATTTTCGATTGGGTTGTGTTCCATGAGTATATATTGATGATGTTAACTGGTTTTTGGCCAGATTCGGAGCAATCGGGAGCCAATTTGAGGGGCAAAGGCATAGCGGACTAGTGTCGCAACCCGGTAGAGGTAAGTAATGGTCTTAAATTTTGTCGTGGGGGTATGGAACCCCAGACTGCCTTATTTTCTCACTAAATTTGGAATGGCGCACATGTCGGATGAAGAACATGTGGCGCGTACTGATTTTTCGGATTGGACTAGGTCAGATGACGAACATGTGGCCGACAGTGAGCACATTGAGTGCGAGTGATTGAGTGATTGGGAGGCATGAGTGACTGTGAGGTGCTGAGTGATGGTGAGGTGTTGATTGATTGTGAGGCATGCCCGAGGGGCTGATTATGAAGCATGATTTCGCCCTGAGGGGCAACTTATTATTTTACTAATTTCATTTGCATACCAAATCCTTATTTTTAATTTACTAAAAATGTGTGTTGTTTTAAGAACTTCTGTGAAGTTGATTTCGAAGGCATGATGATTTTGTATATGAAAGTAAGGTTGTGTATATTGTGACTTGATGACATTGATTTTGATGTGATTCCTTGCTTCTTATACTTGATTTATCGCCATTACTACTGAGTTGGCGTACTCATATTACTCCCTGCACCTCTGTGTACAGATTCAGGAGTAGAGATCGAGCATTAGCTTATATATATATATCGCAGCGGAGCCGTATCGTGGGGATATAGAGGTATCTGTTCAGCGTTCGCAGCATCTCTGCTTTCCCTTCCCATTATATTTACCTTTGATTCGGAGTTTTGTATCATAATACTTTATTTTGGCTTATATCGCTAGATGCTCATGACATGTTGTCTCTGGGTTTTGGTGGATGTCAGTACTGTATATATAAAACATGCCTATTACGTTAAGTAAACTTTCTGTATATTGTTATGAATTGCTTGAAACTTAAATGGTATTTTCAAAAGAAATTGTGAACACGCGGTAGTCGGCTAGCCTAGTTCCACGATAATCGCCATCACGACCGGTTAGGATTTGGGGTCGTGAAAGTTTGGTATCAGAGCTCTAGGTTACATAGGACTCAACGGTCATGAGCAGGTTTAGTAGAGTCTTGCGGATCGGTACGGAGACGTCTGTACTTATCTTCGAGAGGCTGCCGAACTTTTAGGAAGCATTCTATCCTTCTTGAACTCTTTCGTGTTGATCTATTGATTCTTGAAAATCTGAACTTATGTTGTTTCATTCTCTCATAGATGGTGAGGACACGCCATACCGATCAGGGTAACCAGTTATCGGCTAGACCAGCGAGAGGTCGAGGCCGCGGTCGAGGCCGTGGTAGAGGTAGGGGGCCAACCCGTGCAGCAGCCACGGCAGTACCTCAGGATCGCCCTATTAATCATGATCAAGTTCCCGCTGATGGTGTCCCAGCGAGACAGGCTCAGGCACCAGCATTGCCTATGGTTATTCCGGGTCTTTAGGAGGCCCTGTGTCAGATATTGTCAGTATGCACCGGTTTGGCTGAGGCCGCTGCCATGTCTTCTTCTGCCACCACAGCTCAGGCCGGGGGAGGCAATCAGACTCCAGCTGCCCGGGCACCTGAGCAGGCTGCACAGGGTATTCAGGCACCGGGAGCAGCCCCAACTCAGCCAGCTGCTTCGGTTCAGGATTATGTGGTCCCTGCTATGCCTGAGGACGAGCAGCAGGTTGGAGATATTCAGCAGACTTCAGCCTCCGACTTTCAGCGGTAAAGAGGGCGAGGATGCCCAGGGATTTCTAGATAGGTGCCAGAGGATACTGTGCACCGCGGGTATTCTGGAGACCAGTGGGGTCTTGTTTGTTACCTTTCAGTTTGCGGGTGCTGCTTTTACTTGGTAGGAGTCCTTCGAGAGGTGTAGACCGGTCGGTTCGGCACCTCTTACCTGGCAGCAGTTCTCCACGATCTTTTTGGAGAAGTATGTTCCTCAATCCCACAGAGAAGAGCAGCGTAGGCAGTTTGAGCAGCTGCGCCAGGGAGATCTATCAGTCACTCTGTACGGGATGTGATTTTTCGAGTTGGCTAGGCATGCTTCTGAGATTATCCCAACTGATAGGGAGAGGGTGAGGAGGTTCGTTGATGGTCTTTCTTATCAGCTTCGGTTGTTTATGACTCGAGAGAGAGTATCGGGTGCTTCTTTCGAGCAGGTTGTTGACATAGCTAAAGACATTGAGTCTGTTCGCCGCTAGGAGCGGGAGGAGAGGAAGGCCAAGAGGCCTCGTGGTTCGGGCAGTTCCAGTGGTGCTCCCTTCAGGGGATAGTTTCAGCAGGGTAGGGGCCGTTCATTCAGGCCTCCTTAGTCAGGCGGCCCAGCTTATAGTGGTGCATCAGCGGGGCAGGGTCCCCGTGGTTCTCAGTCAGGACGTACTTCATTTGGTGCCCTCCCAGCTCAAAGTGCAGCTCGAGCACCTCCAGTTCAAGGTTCATCTATTCAGGAGTCTTCCAGTGGCTGTGCATGTGATAGGGGTTTCTATCAGTCCCCGCCTCCAGCCCCAGGTAGTTGTTTTGAGTGTGGAGAGTTCGGGCACGGGTGGAGGCAGTGTCCCCTCCATTTTGGTGGATCTTCTCAGCAGAGGGGCCAACACTCGAGTTCAGCTCCAGTCACTTCACCACCCGCCCGGTCAGCCAGGGGAGGTGGTCAGTCAGCCAGAGGCCGCCTAGAGGGGGAGGTCGAGCAAGGGGAGGTCAGGCTCGTATGTTTGGATTTCCAGCCAGGTCGGATGCTATGGCATCAGATGCCGTGATTGCAGGTATTGTTTTAGTCTGTTGCCGTGATGCCTTTGCTTTATTTGACCTTGGTTCCACATATTCCTATGTTTCTTCATATTTTGCCGGTTTTCTGGATATGCCCCGTGAGTCTCTAGTCACCTCTGTTCATGTGGCGACTCCGGTGGGAGATACTGTTGTTGTGGACTGTGTGTATCGGTCATGCACTATATCTATTGGGGTTTTGGAGACCCAAGTGGACCTACTATAACTCAGCATGGTCGATTTTGACGTGATTTTGGGCATGGATTGGTTGTCTCGGTGCCATGTTGTTCTTGATTGTCACGCTAAGACCGTGACCTTAGTGATGCCAGGGTGTCCGAGGGTTGAGTGGAGAGTTTCTTCCGAGTATATGCCTAGTAGAGTGATTTCTTACCTGAAGGCTCGGCGCATGGTTGAGAAGGGGTGTTTATCTTAGTTGGCTTTTGTAAGGGATGTAGGTGGTGAGACTCCCGCTATTGATTCAATTCCTGTGGTCTGTGATTTTTCTGATGTGTTTCCTGCAGACCTGCCAGGAATGCCACCTGATAGGGATATTGATTTTGGTATTGACCTGGTGTCATGCACTCAGCCTATTTCTATTCCACCATATCATATGGCGCCAGCGGAGCTAAAGGAATTGAAGGAGCAGCTTCAGGAGCTTCTGGATAAGGGGTTCATTCGGCCTAGTGTGTCGCCTTCGGGTGCACCAGTGTTGTTCGTTAAGAAGAAGGATGGGTCCATGTGTATGTATATTGACTATCGGTAGTTGAATAGGGTTACAGTGAAGAACTGGTATCCCTTGCCCCGTATTGATGATTTGTTTGACCAGCTTCAGGGAGCTAGAGTGTTTTCCAATATTGATTTGAGATCTGGGTACCATCAGTTGAGGATTCGGGATTCGGATATTCCGAACACTGCTTTCAGGACCAGGTATGGTCATTATGAATTCTTGGTTATGTATTTGGGCTTACCAATGCCCCAGCTGCGTTCATGCAATTGATGAACAACGTATTTCAGCCTTATCTTGATTCCTTGGTCATTGTGTTCATTGATGACATCCTGGTTTATTCTCGTAGCCAGGAAGAGCATGCTCAGCATTTGAGAGTTGTGTTGCAGAGATTGAGGGAGGAGAAGCTTTATGCAAAATTCTTCAAGTGTGAGTTTTGGCTTGGTTCGGTAGCTTTCGTGGGGCACGTGGTGTCCAGTGAGGGGATTCATGTTTATCCAAAGAATATAGAGGCGGTGCAGAGTTGGCCCAGACCGTCCTCAGCTACAGAGATTAGGAGTTTCCTTGGTTTTGCGGGTTATTACCGTCGCTTTGTGGAGGGATTCTCTTCGATTGCTTCGCCTTTGACCAGATTGACCCAGAAGGGTGCTCTATTCAGATGGTCTGATGAGTGTGAGGAGAGCTTTCAGAAGCTCAAGTCAGCATTGACTATAGCCCTAGTACTAGTTTTCCCTGCTGGTTCGGGTTCTTACATAGTTTATTGTGATGCTTCTAGAGTTGGCTTAGGAGCGGTATTGCTGCAGGACGGTAGGGTGATTGCCTACGCGTCCAGACAGTTGAAGGTGCACGAGAATAATTATCCAGTGAACGATCTTGAGTTAGCTGCCATTGTTCATGCCTTGAAGATTTGGCGGCATTATTTGTACGGAGTGCAGTGTGAGATTTTCACTGATCATCGCAGTTTGCAGTATCTGCTGAGGTAGAAGGACTTGAATTTGCGTCAGAGGAGATGGTTGGAGCTCCTCAAGGATTATGAGCTCATTGTCCTATATCATCCGGGGAAGGCCAATGTAGTGGCCGACGCCTCGAGTCGCAGAACATAGAGTTTGGCAAGTTTAGCTTACCTTCCAGTAGCTGAGCGGCCATTAGCCCTTGATGTTCAGGACTTAGCAGGTCATTTGGTGAGATTGGATCTATCAGAGCCTCCGCAGGTGTTGGATTGTGTAGCCTCTAGGTATTCTCTTTACGATCAGATTAGAGCACGCCAGTATGATGATCCACATTTGCTTGTTCTTCAGGACCGTGTCAGTCACGGTGAGGCCAGAGATGTGGTTATTGGTGATGATGGGGTCATAAGGATCTAGGTCCAGATTTGCGTGCCCAATGTAGATGGACTTCGAGATTTGATTCTAGCAGAGGCTCATAGTTCGCGATATTCCATCCATCCGGGTGCCGTGAAGATATATCATGATTTGAGGAAACATTATTGGTGGAGGAGTATGAAGAAGGATGTCGTGGAGTTTGTGGCTTGGTGTCTCAACTGTCAGCAGGTTAAGTATGAGCACCAGAGACCTGGTGGATTGCTTCAGAGGTTCGATATTCCAGAGTGGAAGTGGGAGCGGATCACCATACACTTCGTAGGTTGACTCTCACGGGCTTCGAGGAGGTTTGATGCTATATGGGTTATTGTGGATCGGCTAACCATGTCCGCGCACTTCATTCCTATTGGTACTACATATTCATCGGAGAGGTTAGCTGAGATTTATATCAGGGAGATTGTCAGTGTGCATGGGGTTCCAGTTTCTATCATTTCCGATAGAGGCACTCAGTTCACATCTCAGTTTTGGAGAGTCGTGCAGAGAGATTTGTGTACTCAGGTTGAGTTTGTCACACCTCCTTTTTCCGACAAGAGTTGGATACGGGAGTTTTTTCCAATTTAAGCGACATTATGCGGATTTGGGATTTATTAGTTTCAGAGTCGCCACCCGAATTTTTTATGGTTTTCCGGGACACCATTTATTTATTGAAATCCCAAACTGAGGAAATTTGACTCTGTTTTAATTTGTCCGCGACCAGAAATCCGAGTAAGGAATTCAGTTAACTCGGGAGACGGTGTTAGGCATTCCCGAGTTCCGTGGTTTTAGCACGGTCGCTTAACTATTAATCTTTGGCCTAATTATCTAATTATTTAAATATTTTTAAACCTATTGTGCTTTTATCTCTCTTACTTTTTATCCGCTTTTTAATATTTATGGAATTATTTTAATACAAGTCACGATTGA
>MDKI01225244.1:0-40510 GCA_005239505.1 Nicotiana paniculata
TTATTATTGTCAGTAGAATTAGTAAAACATCACCAATTTATACTAAAAAGTATTGAGAGAATTGATTGAGTAAAAGTGGCGTATTCTAAAGACTTGATTGGTACGTAAATTCCTTGTGGGATCGACTCTGGGCATAATACCCCGAAATATATTTGCAATGCCCGTTTAGTCTCTTTTAAGACATAGTTGAGCGTGATCACAATTGCGTTAGGGAGAGCTATCAGTGATGCAGTATGAGATGCGGTTCTCGGAGTTGGCTCGTCATGCGACCGAGTTGGTCCCTACCGATAGGTAGAGGGTGAGGAGGTTTGTGGATGGCCTCACTTATCAAATCCACCTATTTATGACTCGGGCGAGAGTATCAGATGCTGCATTCGAGAAGGTTATTGACATTGCTCGAGATATTGAGTCGGTTCGCCGCCAGGAGGGGGAGGCCAGGAGGCATGATGGATCGGGAAGTTCTAGTGGTAATCCCTATAGGGGGCAGTTTCAGCATGGTAGAGGTCGTTTATTCAGGCCTCCTCAGTCAGTCCGCCCAGCTTATAATGATGCATCTTCGGGGCATGGTCCCTTTGGTTCTCAGCCAGGCCGTACTTCATTTGTTGCCCTCCAAGCTCAGAGTGCAGCTCGAGCACCACCGGTTCAGAGTTCTTCTATGCATGAGTTTCCTAGTGGCCGTTCTGGTGCTAGGGGTTTCTATCAGTCCCCGCCTCCAGCTCCAAGGAGTTGTTTTTAGTGTGGAGAGTTTGGGCACATGTGGAGGCAGTGTCCCCGTCGTCTGGGTGGTTCTTCTCTGCATCGGGGCCAGCCCTCGACTTCAGCTCTTGTTACTTTACCGCCCGCCCAGGCAGCCAGGGGTGGTAGTCGGTCAGCTAGAGGCCACTCTAGAGGGGGAGGTCGAGAAGGTGGAGGTCATGCCCGTATGTATGCATTTCCAGCCAGACCGGATGCTATGGCTTCCGAAGGAGTGATCACATGTATTGTCTCAGTTTGTTGCCGAGATGCTTTGGCTTTATTTGACCCTGGTTCTACATATTCCTATGTTTCTTCACCATTTTCTGGATATGCCCCATGAGTCTTTAGTTACCTCTATTCATATGTCAACTCTAGTGGGCAATACTGTTGTTGTGGACCGTGTGTATCGGTCGTGTGCAATATCTATTGGGGGTCTGGAGACCCGAGTAGACCTATTGTTACTCAGCATGGTCGATTTTGATGTGATATTGGGCATGGATTGGTTATCTCTATGTCATGTTGTTCTTGATTGTCACGCTAAGACCGTGACCTTAGCTATGCCCGAATGCCCGAGGGTTGAGTGGAGAGGTTGTTCTGAGTATATGCCTAGCAAGGTGATTTCCTACCTGAAGGCTCAACGCATGGTTGAGAAGGGGTACTTATCTTATCTGGATTTTATGAGGGATGTCAGTGGTGAGGCTCCCGCTATTCATTCAGTTCTTGTGGTCCGTGACTTTCCAGACGTGTTTGCTGCAGACCTGCCAGGCATGCCGCCTGGTGGGGACATTGATTTTGGTATTGACTTGGTGCTAGGCACCCAACCTATTTCTATTCCACCTTATCGTATGGCACCACCAGAGCTAAAGGGATTAAAGGAGAAGCTTCAGGAACTCTTAGATAAGGGGTTCATTCGGCCTAGTGTGTCACCTTGGGGTGCACCAGTATTGTTCGTCAAGAAGAAGGATGGTTCTATGCGTATGTGTATTGATTATCGGCAGCTGAACAGAGTTATGGTGAAGAATCAGTATCTCTTGCCTCGTATAGATGACTTGTTTAATCAGTTGCAGGGTTCCAGGGTATTTTCCAAGATTGACTTGCCTACCGGTTATCATCAGTTGAAGATTTGGGGGCCAGACATCCCGAAGACTGCTTTCAGGACTAGATATGGTCATTATGAGTTCCTGGTTATGTCATTTGGGCTGACCAATGCCCCAACAGCCTTTATGCACTTGATGCACAGTGTATATTGGCCTCATCTGGATTCTTTCGTCATCGTGTTCATTGACGATATCTTGGTATATCCCGATCTCGGGAGGATCATGAGCAACATTTGAGAGTTGTGCTTCAGACCTTGAGAGAGAAGAGATTGTATGCAAAATTTCGAAGTGTGAGTTATGGCTTGATTTAGTAGCATTCTTGGGGCACATGGTGTTCAGTAAGGGTATTCAGGTTGATCCAAAGAAGGTAGAGGCCGTGAAGAGTTGGCCTAGACCATCATCATCTACTGAGATTCGCAGTTTCCTTAGTTTGGCAGGGTCACTACCGCCGTTTCGTAGAGAGTTTTTCATCTATTGCAACACCTATAACCAGACTGACCCAGAAGGGTGCTCAGTTCAGATGGACTTATAAATGTGAGGAGAGCTTCCAGAAGCTCAAGTAATCTTTGACTACAACACCGGTATTGATTTTGCCTAAGGGTTCAGGTTCTTATACAGTTTAATGTGATGCCTCGAGAGTTGGCCTTGGAGATATTTTGATGCAAGGCAGTAGGGTGATTGCCTACGCGTCCAGGCAGTTGAAGGTGCACGAGAAGAATTATCCAGTGCATGATCTTGAGCTAGCAGCTATTGTTCACGCCTTGTGTGGAGTCACTATTTATATGGACTGCATTGTGAGATTTTCACTGATCACCATAGTTTGTAGCATCTTCTTAAGCAGAAGGATCTGAATTTGTTTAAGAGGAGGTGGTTGGAGCTTCTCAAGAATTATGACCTCACTATTTTATATCATCCGCGGAAGGCCAATGTAGTGGCCGATGCCCTGAGTTGCAGAGCGGAGAGTTTGGGGAGTCTAGCATACCTTCCAGTAGCAGAGCGACCTTTAACACTCGATGTTATACCTTTAGCGGGCCATTTGGTGAGATTGGATCTATCGGCGCCTCTATGGGTAGTGACTTGTGTAGCCTCCAGGTCTTCTCTTTACGATTAGATAAGAGCACGCCAGTATGATGATCAACATTTACTTGTTCTTCAAGACAGGGTCCGCCGCGGTGATGTCGGGGATATGATTATTGGTGATGATGGGGTCTTGAGGATGCATAGCCAGATTTGCGTGCCCAATGTAGATGGACTTCCAGATTTGATTCTGACTGAGGCCCATAGTTCGCGGTATGCCATTCATTCGGGTTCCGCAAAAATGTATCAGGATTTGAGGCAGCATTATTGGTGGAGGCGGATGAAGAGAGATATTGTTGGGTTTGTGGCTCGGTGTCTCAACTGCCAGCATGTCAAGTATGAGCACTAGAGGCCATGTGTATTTCTTCAGAGATTTGATATTCCAGAGTGGAAGTGAGAGCGGATCACCATGGACTTCGTAGTTGGACTCCCACAGACTTCGAGGAGGTTTGATGCTATATGGGTTATTGTGGATCAGCTGACCAAGTCCGTGCACTTCATTCCTGTTGGTACTACTTATTCTTCAAAGCAGTTAACTATGATTTATATTAGGGAGATTTTCCGATTGCATGGGGTTCCAGTTTCTATCATTTCTGATAGAGGTACTCAGTTCACATCTCATTTTTGAAGAGCCGTACATAGAGAGTTGGGTATTCAGTTCAAGTTGAGCACAATGTTTCATCCTCAGACCGACAGGCCATCGGAGAGTACTATTCAGATTTTGGAGGATATGTTGCGTGCATGTGTCATTGATTTTGGGGGTTCATGGGACCATTTTCTGCCACTCGCGGAGTTTACAAATAATAATAGTTATCACTCGAGTATCCAGATGGCTCCGTATGAGGCTTTATATGGTAGGAGGTGCAGATCTCTGGTTGGTTGGTTTGAGCCGGGCGAGGCATTGGGCACAGACCTGGTTTAGGATGCATTGGGTAAGGCGAAGTTGATTCAGGAGCGGCTTCGCATGGTGGAGTCTAGGAAGAAGAGCTACACGGACCAGAAGGTATCACCCATGAAGGTTGTTAAGCGGTTCGGGAAGAGGGGAAAGCGGAGTCCCAGGTTCATTGGGCCATTTGAGGTTGGGGATAAGGTGTTGCTGAAGGTGTCGCCCATGAAGGGTGTTATGCGATTTGGGAAGAGGGGAAAGCCGAGTCCCAGGTTCATTGGTCCATTTGAGGTGCTTCATAGGATTGGCGAGGTGGATTATAGACTTGCCTTGCCTCCCATCTTGGCGAGTATTCATCCGGTGTTCCATATTTTGATGCTCCAGAAGTATGTTGGTGACCTTTCTCATGTTTTGGACTTCAGCACGGTTCGACTCGAGGGTGATATGTTATATGAGGTAGAGCCAGTAGCTATTTTGGGTCGACATGTCAGAAAGCTGAGGTCTAAGGATATAGCTTTAGTGAAGGTTTAGTGGAGAGGGACACGGGTGGAGGATGCCACATGGGAGACCGAACAGGAGATGCGGGACATATATCCTCACTTATTCGAGACTCCAGGTATGTTTCTAGACCCGTTCGAGGACGAACGTTTGTTTAAGAGGGGGAGGATGTAACGACCCGGTCGGTCGTTCTGTGAAATTATCCCTGTTTCCCCCGTTTATGCTTTATCATATGTAGCTTAACCTATTTATGTTGTGTTGGGTTAGTTGGTTCGGGTTTGGAGTGCTGGTGGTGAGAATTGAGACACTTAGTCTCTTAAATTAGCTTAATAGTTGAAGAAGTCAACTGAGAGTTGACTTATTATAAAAGACCTTCGAATGCGGAGCTCATGGCTCGGATAGCTTCGTTAGGTGATTTGTGACTTAGGAGTGTGTTCGGAATGAAGTTTTGATGTTCGGTGTAGAATTAGGCTTGAATTGGCAGAAGTTAGTTTTTGGCGATTTTCGGTCGGCAGTGGAAAATAGGCTATAGGGGTCGGAATGAAATTTTGACAGTTGGAGAAGGTTCGTAATGTCATTTTGTATATGTGTGCAAAATTTCAGGTCAATCAGAGATGTTTTGGTTGGTTTCGACATCGTTCGCGAAATTTAGAAGTTTCAAAGTTCATAGGTTTGAATTTGATGTAATTGTGGTGTTTTTGTATTTTTTTGGGCGTTTCGAAGGCTCGAATAAGTTTGAATGATGCTATTGGGTGTGTTGGTATGTTTGGTTGGGCCCGAGGGGCTCGATATTAATTTCAGATGGTTGACGGAGGTTTGAAATTAGGAAATTTGCAGCAAATAGTTGTTGGTGTTAAGCTACTGGTGTGGTCACACCTGCGGTTGGGAAGCCGCAGGTGCGAAGGTCTATGCGCAGGTGCGAAAAGAGGCCAAGCAGGAGGAGTCCTCATGTCCGAAGGGTTGGCCGCACCTGCGAAGCCGCAGTTGCGGAAAAGGGACAGCAGGTGCAAGAATTGGACTGTTAGTGGGTTTTCATAGGTGCGCACCTGGGACCATGGGTGCAGGTCTACAGGTGCAAGGAAAGGTCCACAGGTGCAGATTAACTGGGCAGAACAGTATGAAATAGTGCCTCCGTGAAATTTTGGTTAATCTTCCATTGTTGCATGCAGGTGGAGCTTGTTTGAGAGCAAATTGAAGAAAGAATTCGAGGGTCTTTAGTGGAGGTAAGTTCCCGGATTATAAAAGTCATTTCTATGCTATTTTGTTCGGATTAGGCTTGTAATTTGAAGAATTAAAGTAGAAAAAGTTTTGAAAAAATGGGAGGAGGTTTGGATAATTATTTTGGCGATTTGGGTAGGCAATTGTGGTCTGATTGTGGTGTTCTTGGTATGTGTATAATCGTAGGAGGACGAGGGTTCTAGTGATGTAAATTTTATCGAATTCCGAGACATGGGCTCGGGGCTCGGGTTTGACCGAATTTCAAGAATTGTGTCTAAATTTATAGTTTTCGATTGGGTTGTGTTCCTTTAGCATATATTGATGATGTTACACTGATTTTGGTTAGATTCGGAGCAATCAGAAGCCAAATTAAGGGGAAAGAGCATCGCGGACTAGTATTGTGATACGGTAGACGAAAGTAATGGTTATAAATCTTGTCTTGAGGGTATGAAACCCCGGACTTCATATTTCCCACTGTTTTTAGAATGGCGCACATGTCAGATGACGAGTATGTGGCGCACACTAATTTTTGGATTGGACTTGGTCATCTCCGTGGCAACTATTGAGTTGCGTATTTTACTCTAAATCATATGTTAAACTATGTTCTAAAGACTATTGCTATATTTGGGCTATAAGCAATGTTTGGGGCCTCCTGTTGTCTTGTTTAGATCCCTTGGGGGATTTTTGTTTACTGCTATTTCATCATTGTTTATTTATGATTTACACTCAGTCATATTGTACTAAATTTTTTTCGAAACTCAGCCCGATTTACACTATTTTGAGGTTTAAAAAAATGATGTTTTGGGTCCAGTACCGCGTTTTACTGATACACCCGGGGCTTTTGAGAGGTTCTGACTGAGTGAGGCCGAGGGCCTAATTATGAGGATATGATACGCCACGAGGTGGTTTGATATTAGCGCTTGGGCTGAAGGAGCCCCTCCGGAGTCTGTACACACCCCCAGTGAGTGCAGGTTCCTACTGAGTGCTGATTGTCGAGTGCTGAGTGATGAGTGACTGGGAGGCATGGGTGACAGTGAGGTTTCCCGAGAGGCTGATACTGAGTGGCTGTGAGGTGCTGAGTGATGTTTTAACCCAGGGGCGATTTATGATTCATGTTTTTGCCCGAGGGGCTACCTATGATTTATTTCATTTTTACACTAAATCTTTCGGTTATTTTTATTTCTGAAATTGTTGAAGAACACAATTTTCAAAGGATTTTTCTGAACTTGGTTTTAAGGAATGATGATTTCATATATCTATGTATATACTGTTGGAAAGAAAGGCTGTGCATATTGTGAATTGATGATATTGGTTTTTATGTGTTTCTTGCATCTTAGACTTGATTTATTTTTATTACTACTGAGTTGGCGTACTCACATTAATCCATGCACCCTCGTGTGCACATTCAGGTGCAGATACTGAACGTTAGCCACCTATTTCGTGTGGAACTGGAGTTCGGGATATAGAGGTAGCTGTTCAGCATCCGCATCATCTCTTTTTCCCCTTGTTTTATTGTATCTAGCTATTCGTTCAGAGTTTTTGTATTATAATAGTAGACTTGTTGGTATATTTCTAGACTTGTTGGTATATTTCTAGACTTGTTGGTATATCTAACTGTTTATTTTTCCTAATGAACGCAGTAATTTTATAAATTTCATGAAATGTTGAAAATAGCTGGGATTTTAGAAAGAAACTGTAATTTTGTGATTGTGGGATAGCCTAGTTCCATGATAGGCGCCATCACGGCCGGTTTAGGATCTGTGGTCGTGACAAAACACCTTCAGAATCACCCTAGATAATATTTTGAAACCAACTATAGATTCCACTACGTTTGAAATTTCAGATTTGTGCAGTCTCACCAAAAAATCATATCTTCCTGTAGAAGAGTCAAAATTATGAATTGTTTGATATTTGGAAACTTAACTTACAAAACCATAACATATCATCTATTAAAAATTTAATTTCTTAAGAATACTTTCAAATTAATAGTTCGAAATCAATATTACATTCCTACACGACGACGATTTTAGATTTGCGTGACTTCATAAAACATTTTGTATCTTGATGTAGGAACGTCGAAATCATGAAACGTTTAATCTATTAGAAGCTGAACTTCCAAATTTATATCCAAAAATCAAAATTTAATGCCTTAAGGATAGTTTCATATAATATTTTGAAGTCGATATTTAATTTCTACACATTGATAATTTCTTATTTGCGCGACCAAAAGTTTTGTATCTTGATGTAGGTACATTGAAATCACGAGACATTTGATTTTATGGAAAATAATCTTCAAATTATAAAACGTATCCAAAATATAAAATTTAGTGCCTTAAGGATAGTTTCAGATGAAAGTTGGAAGTCGACTTTTGTTTCTGATATGCCGACAGTTCCAAATTAGCGCGACTTCACCAAAAATATTGTATCTTTGTGTAGAAGCCTCGAGATTCAAAGACCTTTTTAATTTACAAAAATTGAAATTCAAGAGCTTCATTCTCACCAAATATCTTGGGTTCAAGTCTCACTGAATTTGAAACATCATGAAGGCACACCAAATAACTTGAAGGTTTGGCGAACATAAAGGCATAGTGAATCCTCGGACTCCAATGCAAATTCTTGGCAGTCTCATAAAACATTAATCATTTCATTGAAGACACCAATTTACCAGAGCGGCTTTCCCCTTTAAATAAAATGGTATCCAAAGTTTAACGGAAGAATGATAACTCAACTCGATTTTCAAGTGATGATTGAATTGATAACATTCCATCGTGCTTCACTCGGACAATGATTGGGAGATTATGTATCTTTTGAACATATGTGGCTGAACTCATAATGAAATGCTAAGCTTCTTACGTGCCTCGGTGAAGAGGATCAAGTCATACCGTAGTTCATAATGGGTGATTTTTTTATATTTTTTTCTTCTTATTGTCCTAACTTTCTCCTAGTCTCCTCTTTTGAGGTTTTCAACCTAGCAGTTTTTTTTTTGGGACGTACACAATTTAGCCTCATGGGGTCTAGGAGTGTAGGAACATGCAGTTTAGGCTCATCTGTCAAGGAGCATTGCAACTTTAAGGAAAATACTTCTTCAAAAACTTGCCATTGATAGGGCCGATTCTCATGCCATATGCATCAACCAGCTTGTAAGTCCCACTTGAATAAGCTTCTTGCACGACATACGACCCATACTATTTTGAAGTCAACTTTTCGATATGTTTATGGGAAGTAATAATGGGTCTTCTTAAGTCAAGGACTTGATCTCCTACTTGAAAGGATCTTGGTAAAACTGCTTTTATTGAAGGTGCAAGACAATCGAGGTTGATAACATTCAAGATCTGTAGAGCTTCCAACCTCTCTCATCTAGAGCCTCCAACTCTGCTAATAAAAGTCGAGAATTTTCTTCATCGGTGATCGCTTCTTGAATAGCTAATCGTAATGAAGGTATTTGATGCTCGAGTGACATGACGACTCGGCTACATAAGCGAGTGCATAAGGGGTCTCTTGTGTTGGCATGCGGTGAATTGACTTATATTCCCACAGAGCTTCTTCCATACGGTCATTCCAATCCCGTTTAGATTTGGATACGTATTTCTTTAACAAGTTTTATAGAGTCTTCTTGAACGCCTCGACTAGACCATTGGCGGCAATATTATACATAGATAAGTTACGTTGCTTGAAGACAAAGAGTTCACAGATCTTGTTTATCAAGCTATTGTCGAACGACTTGCCATTATGTGTTATTATGTAACGAGGAATGACAAAGCAATAGATAATGTTTTCTCAAATGAAACTTGCAACATTTTACTTCTTTACTTCCTTAAGAGCAACAACTTCAGCCCATTTTGAGAAGTACTTAGTTGCATCCACGATGTATAGGTGCCCACTAGAGGACTTTGCCAGTGGTCCAACAACATCCAATCCCCAAGCATCAAACGACCAGGATGTAACAGTTGCATGCAACACTTCAGGAGGTTGATGAATAAAATTCGCATGGATTAACAAATATTGCATCTTCGAGCTTAGTCCAAACTATCTTTCACCATTGTTGGCAAATAATATCCCATCCTTTTTATCTGGAAGTGGAGCTTTGGTCCAGACTGGTGTAGCCCACATACCCCATAATGTTCCGCTTTCAAAGCGTGGAGTGCTTCTTCTTCCCCTAAGCATTGCAAGAGTACTCCCTCGAATGAACTTATGTATAAAGTATATTTGTAGTTAAGGAAGTGAGGTGCACGACGACAGATCAGTTTTTCTCCTCGGGTTTTCTAAAAGTATCCCATAGCTTAAGTAGCCGATAATGGGTTGTCGCCATTCTTCTTTGTCAGCTCCAGAAACAACGACAAGATGCTTTATTTAATTTTCTTCACCTTCAGCCTCATTTGGCGGTGGTACTACCCATTTTTGGTAGCTAGTAACATGTGCTTGATCAGGCAGAGTTAACGATGAATCTAGGGCAGCTAAAGCATCAACTTTCTTATTTTCTTTCCTTGGCACATGTTGAATTGTCACGTCACCGACCCACCCCATTAATTTTTAGCATAATCATGATATGGGCATAGTTCAGGTTTCTTGACCTTGTAACTACCTAAAATCTAGTTGATCACCAACTAAGAGTCAATGAAGACTTGCAATTGCAACCGCTTCATTTCAAAACCCATTTCAACCAAGTATTAGTGCTTGATACTCAGCAACGTTGTTAGAGCAGAGTTACATCAACATAAAAGAGTAGGGCAGAACTTCACCTTGAGAAGAGAGAAATACTACACCAGCACCAGCTCCTTCGCGATGTACAACACCATCAAAGTACATCTTCCATGGAGGTTGAACTTGAATGACCATTGAGTCCTCATCAGGTAGTTCGTCAGTTAGCTCCCAATCATCAGGTGTAAGGTGATCTGCTAAGAAGTCTGCTAAGGTTTTTCCTTTTATAGCCTTTCGAGGGATGTATTCAATTTCAAATTGTTGAAACTGGAGGTACCACATTGCTAGTCGATCACTAGGTACATTATTTGACATCACGAACTTGATCGGATTTTCTCTGGAAACCAAACAAATGCCACGAGCTTGAAAGTAATGCTTCAACTTTTTGATTGAGAAAACTAGCACAAAACATAACTTTTTGATTGGAAAATAATTCAGCTCATTTGGTGTCATCATCCTACTCAAGTAGTAAAGGGAGTTTTCTTTCCCTTCACTATTTTCTTGGGCCAACAGCGCTCCAACAAACCGTTCTTGTGCTAAAATATATAGTATCAACGGATTTCCAAGTATAGGGGCTACCAAAAGTGGAGGCTTCATCAAGTAAGTTTTGATACTTTCAAAGGCATTGCTACAAGCTTGGTCCCACTTGAAAGGAACGTCTTGCTTCATGAAGCGACTGAATAGTTGGCACCTACTAGCTAGGTTTGAGATGAATCTTTTAAGGTATTCTAGCTCTCCTTGCAGACTTTTCAATTCATGAATATCCCGAGGCTCGGGCATTTTCAAAATAGCATCCACTTTGCCCATGCCTTTACCACTTTATTGTGCTATTTGGTGTTTAAAATGTCCAACATGTATTAATTATTAGTTTTATGACTAATTGATTCGTGTATGATAATTTAGGGTATTTGGAATGCAAATATATAAAGAAAATGTTCTCCAGATATAGGAGAAGAGGGTGGATGTGTCGCATCCAATCTAGGAAAAATCGTATTTGGTGTACCCTTAGCAGTGAAGTCGGGCCAAGGCATCCGCCTTGGCATCCGCACATGGGCACAACAGAGATGAAGGAACAAAAGGTGCATGCGAAGCTGAAGAAGTGGAAGCTGAGGTGGATGTGAAACATCAATCCCTGAAGCTAATTCGGAGTAGGAAAAGGAAAATTTTGGCCCACGAGTTATGTACGCAATATGTAAGCCAAAATGCCTCTCTTAGGTGATCTAATGCACCGGAAAGCAGGAAAAAGCCATCACAGAGTTTGGAAACTATGGAATTCGTCTTGAGTTCTTAATTTTTCCTTCTTTTATTGATTTCTATGTATTCTTTTTAATTAATTAAGACTTCTACCATGACTGTGCGTGGATAAACTCCTTTATTCTAGGGCTATGGTTTCATATGAATGTTGATATTCAAATATTGATTTGACGAGTTAATTTAGTCAAAATCCTTCGTGCTAAGTGTGCTAGTTCATTAGTTTTTCGTTTACTTGCAATTAAAATTAGTAGAATTAATCAAACAAGAACCACCTTGAAATTCTTCTTGACTCGTTAAATTATAATTCTCCTGATTTAGTTGATAATTAATCACAAGTCCTCATGGGAATGATACTTTACTCACTCTTTATTACTTGATTGACTGTGTATACTTATGTGTGCGATTTTGGGAAACATAATCTAAATATAACTTGGATTTCGACTTGAAGCCACTTTAGGAGGTAATTATATTGTGTTCTTGCATGTTATTAAGGTTATCTTGATATTGATTAAGTTAAATGGATGGACTAGACATGAACTAGTGAATAAAGTTGCTAATTGAGGATAGTTGGAGTTGTGGATTATTTTCTTTGTTATAAATATATGGTAGAAGACTGGAATGATTGATGAATGACTTCATTATCATATTAATTATACTTTTAAGTTAATGTAAGAAGTCTATAAAGGGTGATATGGGTTATACGGAGTCCAATCGGAGCTTGCCGCCCGTCGTCAAGTAGTTGTTAATTGTTGTTGTTATATGGTGTCTTGTTATTGATCTTTATGTGTTTCTTGATGTATCTTGTGTTGTTGTTGTTATTTTTGTTGTTGTTTTTGTTATATGGTATTTGAGGAGGCCCTTGTTACGGGGGAGATGCTACCCAAATTTACATAAACGAGCTACTAGCTTAAGTTACGGACTTAGACTTTACTAAGCACTGATTTTGAATCTTCTTTTGCTATGGCAGATTGAGTTGAGTTGTTTGAATAATTTCTTGGAAGGTATTAAGGATTCTATGAGGTTAAGGTATGTTAAGGCTAAACTTTTTCTTCATTTTAGCATGATCCTATAACTACGTATGTTTGATAACGAGACCGAAAGAAAAGTTCATATTCCTGAATTTATATACATTATCATAGTCTCATAAGTTACAATATTCTCCCTTATCAAGACTTTATATTTAGTTAAGTATTGTCTTCTTCTAGTCAAGAGCGCAGAGGTCTATCGGGAACCATCGAGCTATAATCAGTGGGTAGGCCCCTATTGGGTAATATTAAAGTATTTTCACTACCATTGAGCTATAATCGGTAGGCAAGACCCTATTGGGCAACCTCTGACCAGATGGTAAGTGATATATTGAGCCTACTATGAGCGAGCCTAGAATGGCCGAGATACATAGCCTAGTATGGTCGAGTGCCTATGAGCGAGCCTACATTGGTAGAGCAGTTAGATGTACCGAGTCGTATAGGTGTCGGACAACTATTTTACTTACTATATAGGGAGATTTGAGTCAGTATCAGCATGTAAGTATATATCTAGATCATCTTTGACTCTTAGTTACTTCCAATTATATTATTTTATCCGTTCAGTTTTAGCTTTCAGTTATTTTGTTGTCTTATATACTCATTACATTATTTCGTACTAACATCCCTTTTGTTGGGGACGCTGGTTTCAGGCTTGCAGGTCCTGATAGGCAGCTGGTTAGACCTTCCTAGTAGACAGAGTCAAAACTTATCTCGGTTGGTAAGATCCACGTCCTCGGAGTTTCCAGGTCTAGACCTTGGAGTCCATTTAATATATACAAGTTTGATGGGTAGGTCGAGGCTTTGTCCCGACCATGATACAATTTTATTATCTCTAGAGGCTTGTAGACGAGTTATGTATTTTGTATATTAGTAGATGTTCATTGAGGCATCGTCAGCCTGCATATATGTGTGTATATATATATACACACACACTTTTGGTTATGTTTACCCCTCAAATGGGAGAGACGCTATTTCAGATAATTCAGAATATGGCCTCATTGACATGAGTTGAGGGTTACCCCTCCAGTGTTCATAGTTACAGAGTGGTACGCTTGAGTCGAGTATGGCACCAGGTGGCATGACACCGCAATCATCCAAAGGTAATGAATTTGATTCCTTTAACTGGTGAATCACCACATAGTCAGAGACGATCCAAAGAAATGAATTGAACTCCTGTAATTGGAGAATCATCTCGTACCTAGAGTCGTTCTAATCATTCTGCAATGATGTTTGATGATGAATTAGATAACGCAATATGTCATGTAAGCTCAAGTATTTGAGAAATTTCAAGTTTTAAGGGAAAGTTCAAGAAGAAAGTTCGATAAACTGAGCAAAGTTGTTGGATATGATGAAATTTATCAACCGAGAATCTACGAAGAAAGAATGGTGCAGATGATGAAGCTATCGGTACTCAGTAACACGTACCAATTTTTGATATGGGAACTCCTATTGCAAAAGGAAATGCATTTACGGGTGCAGATGTAGAACATGTCATTGCTGAAGAACACGCACTTAGTTTTGATTTGGGTAATCTTATTGAAAAAGGAAATGCGTTTGCGGAAGCATTAGCTATTTGCCAAGAAATTTTAGGTGGAATCACACAAGAAGTTGTCACTACAGGTATAAATACGTTCTATATTATATGTATATATATATATATGTCATTGATTTCTCCCCTATGAATATGTAGTGGAAGTTGAAAGCAGTGGTGCTTCAATTGATATGACTCAAAAGCTCTCCGATGATGTTGCATTGCATGAAGATAGAGTCGAGAAAATTCTTCCGCATAATTATCTATGGGTCGCTGATGATGTTGCACCATTAAATGAAGCTGAGATAGACAACGGTATGCAGTCTGAGGATAGCGCAGTGGAAGGAAAATGTCAAGGTATTCTATACATCATGTACTTATTACATTTTATCCAAGTTTTATTTTCAGTTTGAAATTTTACATAATTTCTTTTCCTTTTTGTGCTTTTTGATGATTATTCATAAAGATTCGATGCAGCCGAAACAAAAATTGGTGAACTTATTTTGTATACGTACCCGGCCGATCGTTTTGAGTATTATAGCCTCGTTACCCCATTTACTGCTTATTGTGTGCTTAATTAATGTTATTCGACTTGTCGGGGTGGTTGGTCTGGTTCTGGGAATGTTTCGAAATGAGTTGAGACATTTCGTCCTAAGGTTGGAAGCCTAAGTGGAAAGAGTTGACGAATGTTGACTTATGTGTAAATGACTCCGAAATAGAGTTTTGATGGCTCTGATAGCGTTGTATGGTGATTTTGAACTTAGGAGTATGTTCGGATATTGATTTAGAGGTTCGTAGATGATTCAGCTTGAATTGGCGAAAGTTGGAAAAGTTGAAGTTTGGAGAGTTGGGGAGGTTTGACCAAGAGTTGACTTTGAGATTACTGGTCTCAGATTTTTGTTCCGGAAGTTAGAATAGGTCTGTTGTATCATTTATGACTGGTGTGCAAAATTTGAGGTCAAAATCAAAGTTACTTTGATATGTTTAAACATTACTTTCAGAAGTTATAAGTTCCTATGTTCATTAGGCTTTAATCAATGTGTGGTCCGTGGTTTTAGTGTTGCTTGATGTTATTTGAGGCTTCGAGCGAGTTTTTATGATTTTTTAGGATATGCTGGTATGTATTGATGGGGTCCCGGGGTCCTCAATTGTGATTCAAATCATGTTCGACTCATTTTTGGACTTGTTTGGTTGTTGTCATGACTGTTTCTGGTTTCCTTATACGTGAGCGCGAGTGTAAGTATGGGGGAATTATGTGTTCGCGAGAATTGTTCTACGATCGCGAAGCTTGGGGAGTCAGTGCTACGCGAACGCTTGGTAGGTTCCTTGTTCACGATGAAGGAAGAGGAGGCCTCAGAGGTCAGGCGCATTGCTCTACGCGATCGCATGAGTGTGCTCACGATCGCATACCTTTGGGGAGTAAGTCAGCGCATTCACGATTGGAGTTATGCAATCACGAAGGGTTGATTTTGGAAGCTTGTATTATCCCGCGTTTGCTAGGGTGAGGTCTGCAGTAGGTCAGCGGTCCACAGACCAGTTCTACGGTCGCAAAAGGCACCATAGAATTTCCCTCTGCAAACCTTTTTGCTGGATCTATGATGGATTGTGCGTCCCGTGAATACATTATGCGATTTCATGTTGGACCACAAAATGACCTTCCAAAAATGGCCAATTTTCTATTTCACTCTGCGGCCGCATAGTGGACCGCAGAAATGCCATGCTTTTCCAAAAGTTTTCTTCAACTCCCCAACGCACTGTTCAACCCAAAAAGTCTGTAGCGCGGTGAGCTAGAATCTATACAATAATCAACACACAAGTCTACCTTGACATCACGAAAGCCTGAGTTCTAGGTAAAATTTTACGGTGCCTTACACGGAGGTCACTTTTGTTGTTGGATTATTTGCTTAAATTGCAATTATGTACTCAGTCACATCCATCATTTTCATATCATATCTCAATCTATGTTGCTATTTATTATTATGTCACATATTATTATTTGGGTTGATTCTCATGAGACTTGTGAGCCCGAGAGATTGGAGATATTGATGACCGAGTGAGGCCAAGGGCTTGATTGTGAGTAATATATATGAGATCGGGCTGCGCGTCGCAGCAAGATTTATTGATTCATTCCATGATTGGCTTATACTAGTTTCACGCCCAACCTCGGGGAGCGCGACCGGCGCTCAACCGATAACCTGGCCGAGCAAGCTTACTTGATGCCTTCTACCCAACCTTGCCCATTAACAATATAAGAATCATTACAAGTGATTGACAAGAGAAGAGTCAAATTTTCCATATTCTTTTTTCATTCCTCAAAAGAGATTCATTTATGATTTTCAAAATATTATAAGTTTATATATATGATGAGAACATGTTTTCCAATATACCAATACTTCTAGATCAATCCCCAACATCAAAAACCACCCAAGCTAGGTCTACGGAGCCTCTAAGTACAACAAAGAGTAATATGGAAGTTCCGGCGACAGGCCCCGGCTATACCTCAAAACACAATGTACTACATTAGGTGACATCAGGACCGAAGTAGAGTAGGGCTCACCAAAACCTGCTGAATAGAGAGTGACTGCTAACGAGGACCAAAGTTGCCCGCTGATGAACCACCTGCATCCATTGAAGATGCAGAGCCCCCGACAAAAGGGACGTTAGTACATATGGATAGTACTAGTATGTAAATTCAAATGTCCTCTTCCGAAATAGGACGCCAATATCAGAAGGGGAAACACCATGGAAGCAACAAGTAACAATCAATGATATCAATTGACAAGTTAAAACATAAAAACCTTCAGAGTATGAAAATAGTATATATTTTTGGTTGGGATATCATTATCATCGATATACCACAATACTATTAGCACGGAGTCCGATCACTCCCGACCAGCTAGACCATCTCCCCACTGACAATGTGTTTTTACTTGTGATGCGAAAAAAGGGTGTTAACAAGAGTAGTACCACCATGTGCGCAACATGGCGTCTGATCTCCACTCGATCAGCTAGGCTGCCTTCCTACATAAGCCGTGTGGGTTGACTTTTCAATTCATATCTAATATCAATCTCATCTAAAATAAGGAGAATAATCACAATCCACCACAATCCACCCTACACCGGCACGTGTAGTTTCAGGTGTGGGCCTTATGACCCACACTTCCTCAGTTTGCTAATGTTACTCCAGAAAATATTTTTTGTTTTGTTTTTGCACACAAAGGTAACATAAATAAAAATGTATTCACCTCATCGTCTTCCACATTGTATAAATATTCATTACTATTTTCAGCCACTTCACAACAACAATATTTCCTTGGCTCTTTTGGCCATTCACAAGATTGTTTATTCATGTCACGGTGGCCGTATTTTTCAAGGATCACCATCAAACATCAGCATATAGAATATTCTGGAAATCACAACTTTAAGTTCATTAGTAATGAAGGCGTTAAACATATTAGATCCCTTTTCAAAGTATGGGGCACAATGACTTGTAATCACAACACAAGTTAAAAATCATAAGTGAGTAATACACCATACCTTTTTAAATACTTCTTCATAAAGGGGCAATACACAATTTAGCTCTTGAGTACATAAGAACTCAAATCAAATTGAAAATATTTATAAAGGAGGGCATGGTGATTTACTATTTAAACAAGACTTCAAATCAAAAGAACTAGCTACAACAACCATGGCCACGTTTTATATCTCACTTTAGTTCTTTCTCTTTCAAGCGTATTTACGTCATCAATAGTAAGAGCATTTGGGATCAAGTCCTTAAGCCCGATTATGAAGAATAGGGGTCTTAGGCGCATTTAGTTTCCTTTCACAATTGGGCATAACAACCTGCAATTTAAACATGATTTAAAGTTATAATAACTCGACATGTTGATCACACTAGGATACTTTCCCGATGGAGAACAAAAGACTATAGGAGAATTTGTGCACATTTTTAGTATATATATTTCAACACAAGCTTAATTCGAAATAGTCAAATATGTAAGGAATAAATCGGAACATCAGAATATGAATTTGGGCCAACCATACTTGAAACTTACGGGAGCATTATGGAATTCGATTCCAAGAGAGACGTTTATCCAACATACCTTGTTTGATATTTTTCTTAAGTTACTACAACGCCTCAACACTTCTAGCAATAACAATCTATATGAAGATAGCGAAAACGGATTAATAATAGAAGAATTCCCATGGTGTAACTCTCTTAGGAATTTTGTCAAACACATATCATGCAACATAGACTCTAAGGCTCTAAAATGGTAATCCCTTCCTCCCTTAACCAATTTCAACAAGAAACTACCCCAAATGGTTCTTTAGCCCTACATATTACAACCTAGTGTCACATGTATGACCTATTTCTAACCCCACTAACTTGAACTCATAACCTCTTGCATGAAATCTTATGAGTAGGACTTATCCGGATAGATAATAATTCATTGATTGGCTTCCTTGAGTCTTGAAGATTGGTGCAAGATTGGATGATTAAAATGTTAAGTTTCCTCCTTCTCTCTCAAAAATACCCTTACCTCTCTGTAAAACCATCAGAACTCCGTTTAAAAATGAGCCTCTAAGGCTCTTTATCAAAATGAGTTCGGGTTATAAAAACAAGAAAATGGACCCTCCGAACTCAGGTCTCTTATCACATAATGGACCGGATAACAAATATGCGGCCCGCAAAATGGGCCGCGAAAACAATGCCAAGAATTGGGCTGGTCTATGATAGGTCTGCGGTCTACAGACCACTTATGCTGCTGCAGAATGGACAACGGAATTGTCAAATAAAAATTCTCATGCCAAAACTACGACAGAAAAATTCAAACCGCAAAATGGATGTGTGATCGCATTAATGAACGCAAAACATCCTTCAAATTTCTACAAAGTTTTTGCCCAACTCCAGGATGGATATGCCATCCGTGGAGTGGTTCTGCAATCGCGAACTTGACCGCATAACTTCCTTTTTTTCCCAAGAAATCCACCAACTTCTTTAGTGCATTCTACAACCCAAAAAGTCCGTACCACGGTGAGCTAGCTCGCCTCAATGAATTTCTGTAGTCTTCAAACACGCAAGTCTACCTCGGCACCACAAAACCTCAAATTCCTTGGTGAAATTTTACGGGGCCTTACAATTAGCTTGGGCAGGATCCGCCCCTCGGAAGCCTTCCGTACTAGTTGTTACACCCCATGTTTTCATACGTGAAAGTATGCCATAAGTATATTGATGGAAGCTCATAAATGAGATCTTACATCCCGCATTTTGGTATGTTAAAGTTTCGTCGTAAGTTAATCGACGTAAGTTCGAGAATGATGTTTTTACCCTAAAATTTGAGTAGCAATTAAATCTCTGTTAACTTCTAAAAGATACGTGATTTAGTCCAATATTGATTGATAAACGAGTAGACAAAAGTACGAATCAAGTAAGCAAGTTAGATCTAACCAGTGTATGAGGTCCTCGACCTCGAGCTACGATGACCTCGAGGAACACTAGTAATAATAGTAAAGTAAAGGAAAGATAATAAAGCTAAGGAACAATTCAGATGAGAGATGAACGAAAAGTAAGATTGTATGTTCTTTGTCAATGATTTATGATCCCCTTTTAAATGAATGGGCTCCCTTTTATATAATAGGGGAGTCCTAAATAAGGTACATTTCTAGTTCTAGAAAGGAATATAATTTGTACAGCTGTCTAACCGCCTAGTAAGAATTCGTACAAATCCATTTTGGAATTTATGCCTTGATATTTATGCCATTTCGGGAATCTTGCCCATTCTGTTACAAATCCATAACGGCATTATCTCGAGGTAGGCTATACTCGGCCCCTGTATTGTGTGCTTTAAACCTCGAGACTTGCACTCTGTCATCAGGCTCGAGCTCGATCTATTGAGCTTGCTTGATCCATTTTGAACTCGGGCTCGGGGTGACCTCTCGAACCTATGAAATTGGGCATACCTAATTTCGACCATATACAGATAGTCCCCGTGTTTCTTAGAATAAAATTATAAGAAACCTTTTGAGCCTCGAATTTCAGGAGTACCTGATAATGACATCATCCTCGTGACGTAAGCGTTCGAAGTGACTGAAACGTCCCGTCGGTATGTTTCCCCAAAACATAAAATGTGCGTCAGTGGTGGTCGGACAGTAGCGCTAGCGAATGGTCGCTGATTTCCTATAAATACACAGTTACTTGCCTCATTAAGGACTTTTACTTCCATTTTGCAACTCTTCTGATCTCTTCTTCTCTTTATCTTTTTCTCTTTTGTCGCCTGCTCCTCTGCCCTTTTAACACCAAAAGTTATCAAATCTCATCCTTTCCGCGTCTTTGAATCGGAAACAATGGGTAAAACTTTGAAAATCGTTCCTCAAAAAGAGGGAACTTCCTCCTCCTCTTAAGTCCGGCCGGTGGCAAGGCGCCAGCCCTTCACGAAATTTTTCCTGATGGATGCACCTTAAAGAAAGACTTCATCGTCGAAAATCCACCCTGTTCCCGGTCGATGTGAGCATGCTTCGAGGTACATCTATTCGATAACGGAGAATCACCTCGATGGCATAAAAAATGACTGCGGCTGGGAAGATGGGGTCGTGGTGAAGATCCCTACCTGCGAGGAGTGCATTACCACCCACGTGGAGAGGATTTTAAGTGTGTAGACTTACCCCTTCACGATGGGTCCCCTCGATCCAATCGTGATCATTTTTTGCAAAAGATAACAAGTAATACTCAACCAAATCCATCCATCTTTCTGGCGAATAGTGATCATGCTTCGCTACTTCTCCAGTAAGGCCGAGGGCTTGAGTTTACCCTTAGACACTTTATCCGCTTGTACCGGCCCCAACGCTTCCGAGGGTTGATCAAACTCCAACGCCAGTCGACCAAATCTCTCTTTTCCTGCAATGATGAGGATAGAGATCGAGGCTGGATGAGCCGGTTCATTCGAGTGAGGACCATCGATATCATCCCCGAGGATCAAATCTCATTCCCCGAAAAGTGGGACTTCGACCATAAGTGGATCTTGTTTCTGCAGTAATTTTCTATACTTTGACTATTCTTTGCATGACATTCTTATTTTTACTTGCAGCGGTCCCTTGGATGCCCCCATGCGATCCCCGATCTCGAAGATTGGGTCCGAAAACTGGCCACGACCTCCTCGTACAACAAAACGCAAATGGAGTGATTTGCCGAAGGGCAAATGGAAAGCCAAACACCACGGTAAAATCCTGGTACTTTCTTCTTTATCTGAAACACTTATTTTCTAACACTTAGTTTTTATTTATTCAGGCATTGGAGATATCTTCGAAATGAGGACGGCCCCTCCCGGGGAGAAGATGGAGTCCCCGATTCCAAAGTCGAAGAAGGACAATAAATGAAAAACGGCTTCGAAGCCCGAAGACCCTCAAAATAAAGCGGGGCCTTCTCGAAGACGCATGAAGAACGTCATTCATTTGGACATAGACTCAGTCCACCAGTTCATGGATGATGAAAATGATGAGGTCAAGGATTCAGCTCTGATGACCCGACCAAAAAACCACCTGAGGCCGCCAAACCTACCGAAACCGAGATCCTGCCTTGTGACAAAGGGACCACGAAGGAAGATATGGGAAAAGGCCCCGAGTTTCCTGATGTCGTGGTCATTTCTCAACCTTCAGCAAGCACGCCAAAGGGGGCAACTTCTGAATCCCCTACGATTGAACAGAGCGCCTCGGGGTACCTCCCCGAGGCCATGATAATAGGTCACTCCCCATCGCTTCCGTCTTACTCCGAGGACGCCATTAGAGAAGCCCGGGCCATAAAAATGCCTGACTCGGGTAGAGCTCTTGGTGAGGACGATCTTTTCCAGAGTTGCTTCATTGGAGTTGATGATGCCGACCGCGTCGATGCATCTTCGACCTTCGAAGAGGCCTAACGTCTCTTCTATAAGGTAATACTTAACTCTTAACGTTTCAATTTCCTTTTTCCCTCCTTACTTAAACTTATAAATTCTTTTCTTTGTAGGTTTTTTCTATGTTTAAGGCCGAGCTGAGCCAGTGTGAGGTCACGCTGAATAAATCTTTGGGTGAAGGGAAGTCCCTGAGGCTCCTTTGTAATAAAAAGGAGGAAGAGCTCAACGATCTTCGGGCAGAGTTAACCAAAGCTCGAGAATATGAGGTCGAGCAGGACAAGCAGGTAACTATTGTTTTGAAGAGTATGGCCTTCTCCTCCCAACTGTTGAAGTTAATACTTTGATGTCTCAGCTACAGTAAAAGGTGAAGATGATGGGGCAGCTTCGAGATAAGGTTGAATGGGTTAATACTGAGTGCAACCAATGGAAGGAAAAGATGGACCGCGTTGCTGCAGGGATGGAAGCTTCTCTAACAAACTGGCAGCTGCCGAGACTCAGCTCAGGAATGTCAAAGAGAGCAGTTCGGCCCAGGCCGAAAAGATCATCGAGCTTGAGGCCAAACTTGCCAAAATCAAAGTTGAGGTTTCTGAAGCCAGGGCTAAGGTCAATAAGACTCAGATTACGGCTGATAAAACTGTTGTTAGGTATTTAAGGGACATCGAAGCTGCTCAAACAGAGCTGAGGGAGGTTGTCGACCGAGAAAAGTAAAGTAATTACTTGGCCATGTTCCAATCTCGGAGAGAGACCCTCGAGGAGATACACGCTAGAGGATTTGATCTTATTGAAGAGATTGCCTAAGCAAATGTGGATGAAGCCGATGCTAGGTTTATTATTTCCTCTAGCAATGATGATGATGGTGAAGGAAACCAAGGTGGCTCCGGTAATGAAGAGGGGCCCGGGGAAGAATCCACTCCCGATGTAGAAGCCGCCCCCGAGGGAGAAGTTGTTCTTGATGGAGAAGCTTCTCCCGAGGTGTCGATAGGAGTTTTTCTTTCCCTTTTGTATTTTCTCTTTTGTTGAATTTTTGTAGATATCACTAATATAAAACAAGAAATTTATTTGAATGCCTTCTCAATATCTCTTGCTTTATATTTTTTGCAATAATTTCATTATCCGAATGGTGTATTCGAGACTCTGTCTTGGATGGTTTCTTTGAAGTTGCCATGGTTGAGTTTGAATAAGGTTCGAACCTTCGGGGTATATACCCTTTATGTCTAATGATAGGTCTTCGATCCATGATCAAAATGTTTATTTGGGCTCGGGGTAATCGAGCGTTTGGGTTCGAATGGGGTGAGAACGAAGTCTTGAACCCTTAGTGTATCGGCCCTTAGGCTCTTTTTATTCGGGTCGTTATGGACTCTAAGAGATGGATATTTATTTCCCTTTTTCGGCTAAAAAGACTTGGTGAAATTTTCTATGTTTGTGCCTTGGCACGCATATTTTACCCATTGGGTCTTTTCGAGGGTTTAGTATCGATCGGAACCCATTTCGTTTCTAACGCCTTAGCACAATTTTGTGTGTAAGTAGTTTTGATACCTCTTGAGGTTTTCTCGAGGGCTAATTTTGTCGAAGCCCTTTGATTATTTTGCCGAGGGTAGCCTTTATTTAACTAGTTTTTCGAAGTATTTGAAGGCCTTTAGATTATAGAGAAAGTCGAACATCTCCGAACCGCATCATTTCGACCGTAGCCTTTTCATATGACTGTAGTTTTTAATATGGCCGTAACCTTCAGGCATGTCTCTTGGACATGTTTCCCTCTAGCATTTAAAAGTTGTTCGAAATGTTAGTCCCCGAGTGTGATGGCCTTGGCCTTTACGTCGAGGGATGCCTATTTGAGGTCTTACGAGTTCGAGTTTATATATCTCGAATGTTTCGACTGCCGATAACAGTCCCTGAGTAGCCGAGATGTACTTGTGTTTTTTCTCTCGAGCCTTTTCTCATATAGAATCATAAGTATGGAGCTCGTATAGTAGCAGATTTCTTCAAGACACAAAGTGTTTAATATAGAAAGGATTCTTGTTTAAATAACTCATACATGCGTACATGTTTTGCCGTTGGGGCTCGATTATTCTATATGGACACGGTTCCTTTGACTGTTTACCACATTAAAATGTTTTCCTATCGAGACCATCTTAGGTGTGAAGTATTTTCCTTGAAATTATAGTCCCAGAGGGTGATGCCCCCCAGTATTCGAGGTTCATTGAAAAGAAACCTTGGATATTGTTTAATTCCCCTTAGGTAGAACGTCATTGTTGTCTCGTTAAAACTTTTACCGGAAAAACCCATTTGGAATAAAACCCAATCTTAGGAAAAAAGAGTGCAACGCATGCTTTAAAACCTAAGGTCTTTGAGTAGAAGGGTGTCTCGACGTCTTCGATCGAACACCTACAATGAGTTTGTCTCAAATACAAATGGAAAAAGGAGAAGATCATACCTTAGCAATAATATAGATTGAGCAGTGATACATTCAAATTTTTTTTGCAATTGTTCACCTTCCATTGTGCTAAGTTTGTAAAATCTTTTTCCGACGACTCCGATGACTCGATATGGTCCTTCCCAATTTGGGCCTAGTTTCCCTTAATTCGGGTCACGAGTATTGAGGGTGACTTTCCTTAGAACTAAGTCCCCTACTGGAATTAATGCTTCAAACCCATACACCAAAGAGAAAGAGTTTCTCCCGTGCTGGACTGATGTCATTCGATATTCCCAAAGGACCTCGGGTAAAACCTCTCTCTATTTCCCCTTAGCGTCACTCAACCTTTTCTTCAAGTTTTGAATAATAGTCTTGTTTGTGGACTCGGCCTGGCTGTTTGTGCTTGGGTGATATGATGTCAAAAAGATCCTCTTTATTTTGTGTTTTTCGAGGAACTTTTTCACCTTGCTTCCTATGAATTGCTTCTCATTATCGCATACGATTTTAGCGGGTATCCTGAACCGACACACGATGTGAGTGTCTTTCTCCATGCTATCCCAGCAATACCCAGCTCTAATAATTTTTTGAATCAAAGAGTCAGCGCCAGAGTGCTTCCCACAAGTACTTTCGTGGATTTGTCGTAAAACATAAGCGGTGTCCCCCGGTCCTAAGCGTACCACCAATGGTCAATCGAAGGTCTTCCTGTATAACGTTACGTTTTCGTCTAGTGTGAATCGGGATGCTTTAGATCATAGGGATCTCGACTCTTTAGGGTCCGGATGGAGCTTTTCATGCTTCAAATACTCAACATATTTATTCCTCCAATCCCAAGTCAAACTTGTCGAGTTTATCTCATAGTGACCTTCCTCGACCACAGACCTCGACAACTGAACAACATCATCTTCTGGGACTGATAAACCCGAATTCGCGAGTGCGTCGGCCTCACTGTTTTGATCCCGAGGTATGTGGTCCAACATCCACTATTTGAAGCGGAGCAATGTCACCTGTAACTTGTCTAAATACCGTTGCATTCTATCTTCTCGAACCTCGAAGCTTTTGTTCACTTGGTTCACCACCAACAAAGAGTCACACTTGGCCTCGATGATCTCTGCTCCCAGGCTTTTGGTTAATTCGAGACCTGCAATAATGGCCTTGTACTCGGCCTCATTGTTACTTAACCTATAATTTTTGATAGAATGTCTAATAGTGCTACCCGTAGGTGGTCCGAAAACAATGCCGATTTCGGACCCTTTCACGTTCGAGGCACCGTATGTGAAGAGGGTCCATACCCCTTATGATGTACCCAAATTTAGTATAAGTTCCTTTTCCATTTCGGGTACGAGGGTAGGCGTAAAATCGGCCATCAAGTCTGCTAAAATTTGTGACTTAATAGCCGTTCGGGGTTGATATTCGATATCATACCCGCTAAGTTCGATAGCCCATTTGTCCAATCAGACCGACAACTCGGGCTTGTGCAAAACATTTCGAAGTGGATAGGTAGTTAACACACATATGGGGTGGCAATGGAAATATGGGTTCAATTTTCTAGATGCGCTTACTAATGCAAGTGCTAACTTTTCTAAGTGCGTATACCTAGTTTCAACATCTCCTAAGGTTTAACTTACATAATAAACAGGAAATTGTGTACCTTTCTCTTCTCGAACTAGCACGCCACTTACCGCTACCTTGGACACAGACAATTATAAGTATAGTTTCCCATCTGCCTTCGGAGTGTGCAACAGAGGTAGGCTTGATAGGTACCGTTTTAATTCCTCCAACACTTGCTGACATTCCGGAGTCCATGCGAAATCATTCCTATTTTTGAGTAAGGAGAAGAACATGTGACTCCGATCTGACGATCTCGAGATAAATTGGCCCAAAGCAGCTATCCGTCCGGTTAGCCGTTGTACGGCTTTCACACTGTCCACGACGGTGATCTCTTCGATTGTTTTAATTTTGTCGGGGTTCATCTCGACCCCCCTATTTGGTACCATGAAACTTAGTAACTTTCCCGAGCCGACTCCAAAAGCGAATTTCTCGGGGTTGAGTTTCACGTTTTATTTTCTCAAAACCTCGAACGTTGCCGGAAAATGAGTCAAATGGTCCTATGCGTGCAGGGACTTAACTAGCATGTTGTCATTGTAAACTTCTATTTATTTTCCTATCTGTTTCTCGAACATTTTATTAACTAGCCGTTGGTATGTAGCTACCGTATTTTTTAACCCGAATGGAATTACATTGTAATAATATGTTCCATACTTGGTGATAAATGAGTTCTTTTCCTGGTCCTCCGGGTTCATTTGAATTTGATTATGCACGGAGTAGGCATCGAGAAAGGTAAGGATCTCGTGGCCGGCTATGGCGTTGATCATACAATCGATGTTAGGCAGTGGAAAAGAGTCTTTAGGTCATGCCTTGTTCAAATCCTTGTATTCTACGAACATTCTAAGTTTGTTTCCCTTTTTAGGAACCCCAACCACATTGGCTAACCCTTCGGGATATTTTACTTCCCTAATGGACCCTATTTTGATAAGTTTAGTTACCTTGTCCTTTATGAATGCATGTTTCACCTCGGATTGGGGCCTTCTCCTTTGCTTTACCGGTTTATACTTGGGGTCGAGACCTAGCCGATGCGTAGTTATCTCCGGTGGGATCCCTGTCATGTCTAAATGGAACCAAGCAAAACAATCTATGTTATTGATAAGGAATTGAATGAGTTTTTTCCTGAGTTCAGGGGTTAATCCTATTCCCACGTATACCTTCAGTTCGGGCAGATACTCGATACATATCACCTATTCTAGCTCCTCAACCGTCGACTTTATTGCATTCGATTCCTCGGGAATGACGAAAGCTCGAGGGATAAGGAAATCCTCTTCTTCATTTTTGATTACATATTCCTCGGACTCGATCGAGGCTGGCGTTGGTGTCAAATCATGAACTGCAAATATATCCTTTGCTGTGTTTTTCTCCCCATAAACGTTTTTCACACAATCTTTAGTTGGAAACTTCATCATTTTGTGAAGGGTCGATGGCACCTCCCTCATGCTATGGAGCCACGGCCTCCCTAGCAATGAATTTTACCTCGTGTCACCTTCGATGACATGAAATTTTGTGTCCTGGATAGTCTCGGCTACATTCACTAGCAGGATTATATCTCGTTTTGTTGTTTCACTAGCCATGTTGAAACCATTTAGGACTCAAGATGCAGGTACAATTTGATCTAGCAGTCCGAGCAGCTCTACGACCCTCGACCTTATTATGTTTGCCGAGCTACCTAGATCCACAAGAACACATTTAACTTGAATTTTACTTATCAAAATAGAAATTACCAAGGCGTCATTGTGTGGCTGAGAGAGGCCTTACGTATCCTCGTCGTTCAATGTAAGGGTGCCTTCGGGCATGTAGTCTCAGGTTTGTTTCTCCCTCGTGATAGAAACTTTGGTGCGTTTAAAGACAGGTCCTTGTGGGATGTCGAGCCCACCAATGATCATGTGGATAACATGTTGAGGCTCTTCTTGTTCATTCTTTCTATTGGCGTCTCTTTAACTGAAGTGATTTTTGGCTCTGTCACTGAGGAATTTGGGAAGGTGGCATTTATTAAATTATCGAGCTACTTCCTCTCTCAACTGGTGTCTTTAATCCTTCCAATGGCCGAAACGATACCCGAGGAATCAATGCTGAAGTTTTACTCCGGTAATCGAGGTGCTTCTGCGAGATCGGTGTACTTTTCAAATCCATTCTTACTCATGAGTCTCCAAGAGTTTTGCACTCGATCATTTCTTCGATCATTCTGGGGGGATTGCGTCCTGGACTGTTGTTTCTTCGATCTGCGACATATGGATGGTACCATTCTCTATTTGACCTCAGTTCTCTGTCAATATCCCTTGAGGCCTTTACCGTCAATCTATTCGGGTGAAATGATCCCGAGGGGGATCCCAACTGGTCGTCCTCGACACTAATCTTTGATTGATAGTGATTATGTATTTCTGCCCATGTAACAGCAGGGTATTCAACCAGATTCTGCTTCAACTGTCGTGATGCTATCGAACTTGGCTCATTCAACCCTTATGTGAAAGCTTGAACGGACCAATAATCGGTAACTGGTGGTAATTCCATTCTCTCCATTTGGAATAGGGACACGAACTCCCTCAGCATCTCATTGTCTCTTTGTCTTATCTTGAAAACATCTGATTGTCTCGTTGCAACTTTTATGGCACCGGCGTGCACCTTCACAAAAGAATCAGCTAACGTGGCAAATGAATCGATGGAGTTCGGTGGTAAGTTGTGATACCAAATCATTGCTCCTTCAGACAAAGTTTCCCTAAAGTTATTCAACAAAACAAACCCGATCTCATCATCTTCTAAGTCATTCCCTTTTATACTGCATGTGTACGTGGTGATATGTTCGTTAGGATCGGTGGTCCTTTTATATTTAGGTATGTCCAGCATGCGTAACTTCTTTGGAATAGGCTTCGGGGTTGCACTCAGGGAAAAAGGCTTCTGCATGAACATTTTGGAGTCCAAACCCTTTAAAATCAGAGATGCTCCCGGTATTTGATCGACTCGGGAGTTGTATGTCTCCGCCCTTTTGTCATTATCTTCGATCCTATTTTCTCCTAACTCGGCCCTTTTGGTGAGATCTTCAAGCATTTTCATGATTGTAGGGTCAGCCCCTGATCCATTATCATTCGACCTTTCTAGCACTGGCGCAGTACAACGAGTGGTTTATTGCTCGTCCATGCTCGAAATTTTTTGTTGACTTTGTAGTTGAGCGATATCAATATACTGAGCTTGTAGCATTTCGAAGATTACTTGGAGCCTAACTCCCCCATCTCCTAGACCCTGTGATCCTTGAATACTAGGTCAAACCTCCCCGTATACACTTCCTCCGATGTCTGCACCTAAGTCCGCATTTAGAGCAACGAGCGAACCAACATCGACTAGATCTGCAATTGGCACTACCCGGGGTTAAGCGGTGGTATACCGGCCACTGAAGGAACTACATTATCATTTTCCCATGAAATTAGAGATCATCATTGTCGTGTACGGGTGCGTTTTGCGAGTTTGACATGTTTCAACCTGAAAACAAAGAATCTTTGACAAGAACAAGTGTGAAATAACATGATCACTATTATCTTTAGCCCCACGGTGGGCGCCAAACTGCTTACCCTAAAATCTGAGTAACAATTAAATCTGTGTTGAGGTCTAAAAGATACGTGATTTAATCCAATATTGATTGATAAACGAGAGGACAAAAGTACGAATCAAGTAAGCAAGTTAGATCAAATAAAGGAACAATTCTGATGAGAGATGAACGAAAAGTAAGATTGTATATTCTTTGTCAATGATTGATGATCCCTTTTTAAATGAATGGGATCCCCTTTATATAATAGGGGAGTCCTAAATAAGGTACATTTTCATTTCTATAAAGGAATCTAATATGTACAGCTGTCTAATCGCCTAGTACGAATTCGTACAAATCCGTTCCGGAATTTACGCCTTGATCTTGGTGCCATTGCAGGAATATCGCCCCTTCTGTTACAAATCCATAACTGTATTATCTCGAGGTAGGCTATACTCGGCCCCGTTATTGTGCGCTTTGATCCTCGAGCCTTGCGATCCGTCATCAGGCTTGAGCTCGATCTACTGAGTTTGCTTGATCCATTTAAACTCGGGCTCGGGGCGACCCCTCAAACCTATGAAATCGGGCGTACCTGATTTCGACCGAAAATAATGTTATTTTTAGATTATAAGCATTATGCTATTACAAACAAGTGATAAGTTAATTCGTGAAAGTGAGAGGGTAAGCAAATCCAAGAAAATGAATTTCGTCGAAGTTTGACATTTTGGGATAAAATGCGGCCTGAGCTAAAATACACGGTATTTATGGACTAGTGCCATACAAGTACCACATGACCATGGTAGTAAAGTGTGTTAAAAGTGAGCAGTATTTTAAGTAATTTGAGATAATTCCTAATTATGTGGATAATTGGGTAATTATGGAATAGTAGGGGATTCACAAATCAATTAATAAATTAAGTAAATAATCATTTGGATAAGTTGATTAAGTTCCTAACGCGGAAGCCTACTATGCCATATGGTGACACTTGAATTAAATAGAAAGGTGTCACATTTTAAAGAAGGTATGTGACACAAGTCTTGAATGGTGGGGCCCACACCACCAAGACTTAAAACTATCTCTAAATTCAAATTAAAGATGTATTACATCTATGTGAAAGGCTTCAGCAAGGTGAGTTTCATTTAGCAACGTGAGTTTCTTCAATCTCTCACTCAAACGAGACTTTGTAATGTTATAGAAATGGGATTTTGCAATTCTAAAGGAGTACAGTGCAATCCTTATCAAGAATATTATACGGATTTTCTCCTACTTCGATCCGCCGTTATGTGTTCTTTGCAAAAGACGCATGTTAGAGGATTTTTCAAGGGAATCGGTCCAGGTATGTTAAGGCTATTCCTTCTTTCTTTTTGGCATGATCTATACGACACGAACGAAACGAGCAAATGCACAACTTCCATAAATGACTATATTCATAGAAATACTAGGGGTGTCTATAATCTTGATTCCCCGTATGAATTATTATTATATCTTCTCTTCATGGGTCTCAGAAAAATACGTATTTGATAAATTTTATCCGGCAGGCATATTATTTTTATGACATTTCGAGAAATCTTATTAACGTATTTCTTATGCATTTCATGCATTTATACATGTATATTGACCAATGAACATATGGCATTATATACGCGTATACATATGTATATGGTATATGGGAAAAGGTTACGACGTTATATACGGACCACCACTTGATCAGTGGTATACGTTGATAATTTTCCCACAGTGGCTGAAATGAGATGATGGGATGCCCTCAGAGGCTTGATGATGTTATGAATGCATATACCTATGCATGGTATGACATTTATACGCATATCCATGACATAATGAAAATGAAATGATTCACAGAGCTATGAGGACGTACATGTCGAGTCTTTTACTCCATGTTTCTCTCATGGCTATTATTTACTGATTTTCATTTCTTGCATACTCAGTACATTATTCGTGCGGACGTCCCTTTTGCATGAGGACACTACATTTTATGCCCTCAGGTCTCGATAGACAGGTCGAGAGTCCTCCAAATAGGCGGTCAGCTTGCACTCCATTAGCTCCGAAGTTGCTTTTTTGGTCAATATGATTTAGATGTGTATTGTTTGGTATGGCGGGTCTCTGTCCCGAACTTTATTACAATTATGTATCCTTAGAGGCTTGTAGACAGATTTCATGTACGTAATAGATTGTATGGCCTTTTCGGCCTATGTTCAGTATACGAGTGATTATTTTGGCCTTATAGGCCCGTACGTCAAATGTATAACTTAGTATATCAAGTTGGGTCATTTTATGTCGAGTGTTCTCTCATGTGTTATTCTTGTTACCTCATACGGCCCTTCTGGCCCATTTACCCATGTTGATGTAATGAGAAATATATGTTATGTCGGTACTCGGTTGAGTAAGGGAACTGGGTGCCCGTCGCGGCCCATCAGTTTGGGTCGTGACACCAGCAATCAGCACAGGTAACTATTGAGCGTGAGTGCCAAGTGATTGAGAGTGCTGAGAGATTGGGCGTACCAAGTGACTGGGATTACTTAGTGATAGAGCGTTTTCAGTGAGATTGAATACTCAAAGAGTATGTATGACTTTATCACTATGTTGCATTACAGTTGGCATGCATAATTGACATGTAGATATAGAGATGTAACATTCCTCATATCAGTCATACTTGGCATATATTTTTATCCGTGATGAGTTTGAATTGTTAAACTTGAAAGAATGTCTACATTTCTGTACTGTTTTAATCTGGATTTGGAATGTATTTGTCTGAGCTTGTCACTGCTTTCAGCCCAAGGTTAGTCTTGTTACGTATTGAGTACACTGGTTTGGTTGTACTCATACTAAACTCTGAACTTCGCGTGTAGATCCAGGTACTTCTGTTGGAGCTTCATCCGTTTGGAGACTATTGAGGTAGCTTCCTTGGAATCGACAAACCTCGACTCTCCTTATTTTAAGTTTATTTGCCCTATTCTATCTTCCTAGAAATTTGTTAGCAGTCAGACTGTATTGTTATTTAGATGCTCGTGTACTTAGTTACACCAGGATTTTGGGGGATTTTGTCTTGAGTCGTGATATTTTCTTATCAGTTATTTATGAGAGTTTCACTATTAAGATTATTTCATTATGTTTTCAATTCAAAGATTCGTGGTTATTTGTGATTATCGACTTGCTGATGGTAGGCTATAATTACGTGTTTTAGTCGCTTATCACATTCTAATTTACTGCACTTTAATTGATTTTGATTATCGTTAGTGTCTTATACTAATTGTGTGTTTTATGCCTTGTAGGAGTGATTTTGAGCTATGTATGTGTTATAGAATGATTTCGAATAAATTAGAGCTTTGAAGTCTAAGTAATGGCCCAGGGAATTAAGCTGGGATCGTGTGATGCTATTGCACTTAAAGAACGAAATGAAGAATCAAGCAGGATGCCACCCAGGTGCACGAACACGCATTCGGCATGCATGTGGGCAGAACAACGGCTAAAATGCGCGATCAAGTGCACGAGCACATTTCCTGGTACGCGGCCGCGCACGTCCAACTGCGAAAACGTGACCTATTTATTATTTGAGAAGGTGTTTTCGTTTGGGCCCGACCCTACTTGGTATATATACATGGAAAAATAGTATTTTTGGGACTTTTGACACATCTTAGACCTAAGGAAGCCAATAAGGAGGTGGAGAATCAAAAGCTTAAGGAATCCATCATTCAATCTCAACTCAAGACAAGGGTTTGGATTGTTTATGTTTTCCTTTACCTTTAACTTTGTTATGTTGAATTACTCCATATCCATGAAGTATTTCTCTTTAACGTTTGACGAATTTGGTGCATTGATACTTGTTTGCGGATGATTAACTCTAGTTTTTATGTATTGAATCATCTTGGATGTTATAATCGTTGCATCTATATTCAATAATTCATGTAATCGAGAGAGGTATAACTTGTGATATTCTTTCAGTATATTTTGTTGGTTGAATTCATTAATTATTCTTAGTAATCGAAAGACGCTAGTTGAATTGTTGATTAAACTAAGTTAGGAGGATAATCAAAAGAGGTTCTCCTAAAGACTAATCCACTACAAATTCGTTTATATCTTCACATGCTTAAAATTGGTTTATCTTGTGATGTTGAGACTTAATCGAGAGAGGAGTTTCTACTAATCAATTGAACTAATAACCAAGTGAATTCGAGAGTCGCTTGATTAGAAGTGAATAATCTAGAGTTAAATCCCAACATTTATCTTGCACCTATCCTATTTTCTCCCACTTGATAACCTTTTTTGCACATTACGTTCGTTGAATTGAAGCAAGGGTTGCTCCAAACCTTCAAAAATAGGTGTGTCTTCAGAGGAAAGATGAACAAAGATCCAAACAATCATTTGATGGACTTCGAAGAGACTAAGAACACCTTTTAATGTAATGGTATGTCATAAGATGAAGTTTATCTAAAGCCATTCCCCTTCACACTTGAAGACTATTCAAAGCATTCGCTTCGAAGCTTGCCCTATGGATAAAATAGAACACGGGAGAAGATGACCAGAAAATTTCTTTCTAAATATTTCTCGTCAGCTAAAAGAGGCAACTTTAGAAGAGAAATCCATAACTTCTGCCAGAACGACACTGAAACTATGTTTGAAGCGTGAGAGAGGTTTAAGGAGATAATGTGAAAGTGTCAGCATGCGGAATAGAACTCTGGATGCAACTCCAGGATTTTTGGGATGGATTGACACCGACCTCATGGAGAACATTGAGTAATGCAGCTGGAGGACCATTGATGGAAAAAGACTCCAGAGGAGATAGTCACTATTCTTGATGAATTATCTGAAGATGCAAATCAGTGGCCCTCTGAGACTGCTGAAAGAAGAAGATCAATTGGTGTTCACCAGGTTGATGCTAACACATATGTGTAGGTACAACTTGATGTCATGGAAAATGAAATAAGGAAGCTGACCTTAACTTTGATACATAATGAGCCTCATGCAACATGTGATATATGTAGAAGAGGAGACCCTACTCATAAGTGTCAAGCCTCAACCGAGGAACTAAATGTTGTGGGTAATTATAACTTCAATGTAATGGGTCCGAAGCACCCCAGTTTTTCATGGATTTCAACTGGTGGTACAGTAAATGCACAACAACAAAATAATTCCAGATTTCAAGGGGCTTCTGGTTTTGGGAATCAACCGATGCTGCAGTTTCAGCCTCAACAGCCAAGTCATTATCGTTTAGAAAATATAATGAAATACCTCATTGTCATCACATGTGATAGGTTAGATGCTCATGGTGCAGCTACCAATGAACTTGGGACAAGTTTAGGTAACTTGGAGAGATAAGTGGGACAAATTGCAACTATATTATCTGAAAGAATCCCAAATACTCTACCACGTGATACTGAAAAGAATCCAAAAGAAATGGTAAATGTTGTGACCTTGAGAAGTACAAAAGTGTTGAAAGATCCCACTCCAATTCAAAAAGAAGTTGTGCCTGAAAAAGGAAGTGGGAAGGAGTTGAAAATTGAAGATGATAAGAAGAAGAAAGGCAAGAAGGAAGATAAGAAAAAGAAGGAGGAGGAAAATTCAAGAAGGGAAGAATCTACTGAAGGGAGCAAGCACATGCCTGCTCTACCTTTTACTCAAAATCTCTATAGAGAAAAGTTGGACAAGCAGTTTGAGAGACTTATAGATATGCTGAGATAGGTTAATGTGAACCTTCCATTTACTGAAGTTCTCACCCAAATTCTAGCTTATGATATGTTCTTGAAGGAAATCCTCACAAAGAAGAGGAACATAGAAGAGACCTCAGTGGTCAAGCTCACAGAGCATTGCAGTGCAATCTTGCAAAACAAACTCCTACAAAAGTGTGAGTTTTACTATACCTTGCTATTTAGGCACTCTTAACTTTGATAAATCTTTATGATATTTTGGTGCCTCAATTAATCAAATAGAATTGTTTATTTACAGGAAACTGGAGAAGGAGATTGGAGATATAAGGTCGGTGCCAATATTTTTGCAGATGGCAGACCAAATGACTATAACACCCGAGGGGATAGTAGACGATGTTTTGGTACGGTTGGATTAGTTTGTATTTCCTGTAGATTTCATAGTGGTGAATATGGAGGAGACAAGGAAGTCCCCCTCATCCTAGGAAGACCATTTTTAGCAAATGGTATAACTACACTAGATATACATGATAATAAACTCATGCTTAGAGTGGGTGAGGAGACTGTGACGTTTGAGATAAATGTAGCAACTGGAGTGGAAAAGGAGAAGCCGGCTGCAATTGTGGAGTGGAAAGTGAAGAGTTCAAAAGAAAAGGCCCAAGTGGTTGAGAAAGATAAGTGTAGGGTGTACCCCAAGAAGGCTGAGAAGAAGTTGTATGCATGGATGTGTGCACTAGTTCGGGCGCGTGGAATGGAGCCCGAATGTGATTCAGGCCCAGACTAGAGATTCAGGGAAGTTTCCTCTACCTTATCATTTTTAATTATGTGTCATGGGGACACGCCACAACTTAAAGTGTGGGGTGGGGAATAATTGTATGTTGTATGTATATATGTTAGTTTTAGTTTTTGTTTTGTTTTGTTTTGTTTTGCTTTTAGTAGTTAGAAAAATTGAAAAAAATATATATAAAAATTTAAATTTTTTTATTTTTCCTGACGATGGATATCATATCGACAGGTTCCTTGAGGGATTACAGTTGAAAGAAAAAAATAAAAAGATTTTCTTTGTTAGGATATGTTTTTGACTCTTGTGTAAGTACTTTAAATTGTATGATCTTATCTTTGCTTAATTGGTTGACTAGAGTTTCCTGATAACCCAATCTTGAATGAGTTGTGTGCCAAGTGTGTGTGGGGTTTTGTTTATTATGTGCATTGCATTTGATTTTTAGAGCTTGCCCCGTATGTTTGCAAAGTGAAATAGTAGTTTTATTCAGTCTTGGAATTGATATAGGAAAATCTTTGTTGAGCCAGTTATATATATTACCCACCTAATTTTTATGTACCTTAGTTAACCCTTTTTGAGCATGTAATCCTATTTTTTTTGGCAACCACATTACAAACCTCACCCATTTGTTTGAATTGACCATCTAGTTGAACCTTGTACCTATCATGAGCACTTGAATTGTTATGAACTTTATAAAATTTGAAGTGTGGAGTGGTTGGTTTGGCTTTCGAGTGGAACTAATGAAATAAGGAGAAAGGTACATTGTTTTTATAAAGAAAGAGCCACTTGAATTGAAAAAAAATAGTTGTATTGTTGTGCAAAATATTCTTTGGAAAGTGATAAATCTTTATGTACTTGTGTTTAAAGAAGAAGGGAGTTAAAGCATTTTGATCTTAAGGTGGAGTATGATTTGACATAAGTGTAGGGTTTTGAATGTTAAAGTGTATGTATAAAGTGCTTAGGGAGGTGTAGTCACTCTTATATCTGAATGTATCCTACCCGTCCCACAACCTACATTACAACCAATTAAAGTCCCACCTTATCCTTGACTGAATGGGTTCAATTAGTAGAGTATTACACTAAGGGAAAGCCTATGGTTCATCTTTTGTTGCATATTAATGTTGTTTCTAAGAGTGAGTGAATTCTTTCTATCTTGAGTTCCTAATTGTCTTCACTGTTATTGTATGCGGAACTACTCTCTAGTGTTGTGTGGGGGCACATGATTCATGAAGAAAAGGTAATGTCGTTGATCTCTACGTTAGAGTAAGTGAGTAAGTTGTGAATAATGCATGGTAAATGTGAGTCAAATCTTGAGGCGAGGGTATTACACTATTGTGCTTAGTCTATTTTAAATATTCTTTGTGTAATGAGTTTTAATGATGTCGTATCCATATGAAGTGTAGTTTGACTGATCGAGGAAGAGTAATGGTTTAAGCGTGGGGTGTTGATGGTAGGCTATAATTACTTGTTTTAGTCGTTTATCGCATTCTAATTTACTGCACTTTAATAGATTTTGATCTTTAATCGCTAGTGTTTTGCACTAATTGTGTGTTTTATGCCTTGTAGGAGTGATTCCGAGCTATGTAGGTGTTATGGAATGAAATCGAGTGAATTGGAGCTTTGAAGTCTAAGTAAAATCCCAAGGAATTAAGCTGGGATCGTGTTCGGTTATCAATGCACGCTAATACACTTGAAGAACGAAACGAAGAATCGAGCAGGATGCCACCAAGGTGCGCGAATGCGCACCGGGTGCGCATGTGGGCAGAACAGTCGCTAAAATGCGCGATCAAGTGCGCGAGCACACTTCTAGGTGCATGGTCGCGCACGTCCAACTGCGGAAAAGTGTCCTATTTCTCATAGGAGAAGGTGCTTTCATTTGGGCCCGACCCTACTTGGTATATATACATGAAAAACCGGTATTTTTGGGGCTTTTGACACCTCTTAGACCTAAGGAATCCAAGGAGGAGGTGAAGAAGAAAAATCTCAAGGAATCCATCATTCAATCTCAACTCAAGACAAGTGTTTGGATTGTTTATGTTTTCCTTTACCTTTAACTTTGTTATGTTGAATTACTCCACATCCATGAAGTATTTCTCTTTAGCGTTTGACGAATTTGGTGTATTGATACTTGTTTCTGGATAATTAACTCTACTTCTTATGTATTGAATCGTTTTGGATGTTTTAATCGCTCCATCAATATTTACTAATTCATGTAATCGAGAGAGCCATAACTTGTGATATTCTTGCAGTATATTTTGTTGGTTGAATTCATTAATTCTTCTTATTAATCGAAAGAGGCTAGTTGAATTGTTGATTAAACTAATTTAGGAGGATAATCAAAAGAGGTTCTCCTAAAGACCAATCCACTATGAATTCGTGCATATCTTTACATGCTTAAAATTTGTTCATCTTGTGATGTTGAGACTTAATCGATATAGGGGTTTATACTAATCAATTTAACTAATAACGAAGTAAATTATATAGAGCTAAATCCCAACATTTATCTTACGCTTAGCTTATCAACACTATATTCTCCCAATTGATAACCTTCTTTTCTCATTACGTTAGTCGATTGTCACTAAGCAATAGTTTAGACTCTTAGTTTGTTTTAGTTTTAAATCACATAAACCTCAATTTCTAATCATCTTGGATAGAAATCTAGCTACAAATTACGATAATATTTTGTTAACTCCAATCCTTGTGGATACGATAATAGCATTTACTATATTTGACTATCGAGCATATTTTAGTGTGTGTTTTGCGTTCGTCACTTGCCTAGTATTGTGATAGGCGCAATCACGATATGTGAGACTTTGGGTCATGACAAGTTGGTGTCACACCTCCTTTTTCCACTACCCCCGATAAATAAAGGGTAATAAGGGAGTTTTTCCAATTAAAGTGACATTATTCGGATTTGGGATTTATTATTTTTTTCAGAGTCGCCACCCGGATTTTTGACGATGTTCCGGGACACCGTTTTATTTTAAAAATCCCAAACCGAGGAAATTTTGACTCTATTTTAAGTTGTCTGCGACCAGAAACCCGAGTAAGGAATTCTGTTAACCCAGGAGAAGGTGTTAGGCATTCCCGAGTTCCGTGGTTCTAGTACGGTCGCTTAACTATTAATATTTGGCCTAAATTATCTGATTGTTTTCATATTTTAGCCAATTATGCATTTAGCCGCTTATTTTTTAACCGCTTTTAGTATTTATGAATTTATCTTCTAACAAGTCACTGGCGTGCACTTGTTATTTTTTTTTTTGGGGACACATTATAACTACGCCGCATGAAATGCACCCTCAATTACAACATGTGATTTTTATTATAATTTGAAGTTGAAGACGGGACATGAGTTGTCGCACCCGAGTGTAGATTACGTAGTCAAGACCATGGTCGTGAAGGTTTTATAGTGCCTATTTGAGGCGATGTTTGATTATTCTTTATGTTTTCTATTTGAAGGAACATTTTAGTTTTAAGATCAATTAGCATGTTTGTGGATTTATCTTAGACAAGTCACGATGGCATGCACTTGTTGTTTTTGAACACATGAAAAACACGTCTCATGAAATGCATCCGTGGTTGCTATGTGCATTTTTTTTTAATTTCTTAGAGTTGAGGGTCGGGGGCATAAGTTTCCACTCGAGTAGGATTTACGAAAATTGTTTGAACAATTGACTCTTCTTTATTATACTATCATTGCCTATTCGAAAACTATACATATCTCAGAGAATTATTAAGGCTAAACACATATGATACAATAAAAATTTTCCAAAGCAGCAAATATCTTCAAGAAAAAGCTGAGGAAAGAAATTGGCACCACAACTAATTAAAGGAAACATCTAAGACGTATTTATTATGAAAATAATTGAAAACAAAATTGACCACTCATGGATTTATATGTAAAATAAGCAAACATCACACATTTGGAGGCATTTAATGAGCTAATATTTACTCCTCCTGTTTTCAGTAATGCGTTTCTCACTTTTCACTAGTGTAACTCAATCATGTAACGACTTACTCTTCTAATAATGAAGACAAGCAGAGCTAAAACAAAGGAGAAAAACAACAGAATTATACATACAGTTATCATCTCAAAGAAAACTTTTGATTGAATGCAATTATATTTGTTTTTTAACTTAAAAGAAAATGCTTACCCCAAAATCGAACATAGAAAGATCTGGAAAAGAATAGGGCGATTCAACTTGGGTCTTGATTTCCTTTATAAATGAATATGAAATTTAGAGCTTGTAACTCAATAGAACAGATGAGACAACGATCAAATGAACAACAAATAAACTCAAACAACAAGAACCATCGACCGGAGAACTTCTACGCCGACCTCGACGGACTTGAACTCAACCTTGAAGATGTTGTTTTTGTGCGAAAAAGGGGTGTTATGGGTCTGTTTTCGAGGAGTTTTAGGGGAGAAAAGAGGGTTGGTTTGACAGCATTTTTGTTAAAGATCTTGGCTGCTGTCTTGGTGTTGTTGTTGTTGGACTTTAAGCATTGGGCTTAAAAACTTTAAGCATTGGGCTTAAAAGTCTAAGAGTGTGAATTGGGAAATAGTGGGAAATAAAATGGTGGGAAATGAAAATTTGAATCAAATGAGCTTTTGTCATGAACTTTGTA